>JAIFZK010000023.1:19000000-19015000 GCA_027481765.1 Tenualosa thibaudeaui | reverse complement strand
GTTTGCTGATGATGTTCTTACATGTGCAACCCACCTCCAGGGTTCAGAACAGAAAACAGCTGATCAGAAGAACGTGCCAGTACCGGCATACTGGAACTCCACTCAACATTGGACTTGCAGCATAATTAAATGTGTGTGTGTGTGTGAGAGAGAGAGGTTGAGAGAGAGAGGTAGAGAGAGAGAGAGAGGTTAAGAGAGAGAGAGAGGTTGAGAGAGGGGTGCCCAGCTATAGCCTGCATATTTTAGTTCACCCAGATATGCACTTTATTTTCCAACATCATGCTTGTTATATGGGGGCACCATGTTGGTTTACTTTGAAAGTGTGTGTGTGTGTGTGTGTGTGTGTACAAGAGTACAATTCCGTCTTAGTACAGTTAAATACACATGCTGACATTCAAGAAAACACACACACTCACACACTCACACACACACACACACACACACAGCTATAATGCCACCTGGGACAGCGGTAGACTGCAAGCTTGCATAAAGAGGTGTGGACATCTATCATGCTAATTAGTTTATGGGACTCCCATCCAAGACTCTTCATACCCATATATTTCCAGCAGTGACACACACACACACACACACACACACACACATGCACACCTTGAGTTGCATCGTTGGCACATTTTATTTTGGACTGTACAGCTGCTCCGATCAGTGACAGTGAAGGTAGAACATTAATGAGATCTCCTGGCTCTGGAGTTATGAGGACAGAGAGAGAGGGAGAGAGAGAGAGAGAGAGAGGGAGGAGGACAGAGAGAGAGGGAGAGAGAGAGAGAGAGAGAGAGGGAGGTGGAACATTCCTTTGTTGCTGAATATTGTTGGAAGGCTGTTCAGAGGAAGACTGGACTGGAACACTCCAAATGTGAATTAATTCCAACTGACCACTAAAATCAGCAGATGGACAAAGCTCCACTAATTCTGTGAAAATCACTCATGGCAACAAAGTTGATTAATTAGTTACAAGCCCTTTTTCCAAGACGATTCGCTTAAAAACGATGTACATCAAAAAGTTAGTGTGACATATGTGATATAGTGGAATTAAAATATATATAATAGAATTGGTGCCAATTTTGTCCCATTAAGTTGATTCACTTAGCAGAAGTGGATCAAATTGATATAAAAGTGGGAAAGGGTTTGGAACGATATAGAATGCACACACTTAAAAAACACATCAAATTGTTCAGTGGACACTTCATTTCCAGTTAACTGAATGAGTTATTAGTGTTGCTGAGCTACATGAATGAGTTTAAGCCTCATTGAGACAGTAGAAGCATTTTGTTCATTAAGTAGGCAATGCCACACTGACTTTACAGGTTACTTGTTGGGAGCCTAAATGAAACAGCATCATTCAACCTTCACAACTACAGATAAACCTTCAGATAAACACAACTACAGATAAACCTTCACATAAACACAACTACAGATAAACCTTCAGATAAACACAACTACAGATAAACCTTCAGATAAACACAACTACAGATAAACCTTCAGATAAACATGGCTACAGGGCCACTAGGAATAGTGTCTGCATATGCCTGCCTTGAGCAATTTGTGTTGTAAACATCGTTAAGTGATAGACAGCTTTGAATTAGGTGAACTGAAAACTGAAAAGTTGTGGGTTCGATTCCCAGCTGCCACCGTTGTGCCCCTGGGCACTTAACACTAAGTTGCTCTAGGGGAGACTGACCCTGAACAACTAATAGTTGACAAATGTAAGTCGCTTTGGATAAACGTGTCTGCTAAATGCATAAATGCAAATGTATTAGATCTGACATGGTAACTTTTTTAACTACAAGCACAGCACCCATCAATAACGTGGCTTTTGGGTCTCGACCCACCAGTTAAGAAACCCTGTAGCCTTGTGCTGATAATGTCATCACACAAAGAATGGCTCCATGTAATTGTTGCTTGTGGACTACAATGAAAATTCATGGTAAAAATATCTTGGTCAGAGAGTTGTTGACTAATCAGTGTTTACTAAGCAGTTTAATGCAGTTTAATGTTTAATCAGTTTAATCAGTGTTTACTAAGCCGTTTAATGCAGTTTAATGTTTAATCAGTTTAATCAGTGTTTACTAAGCAGTTTAATGCAGTTTATGTGATTGCAGCACTAGTGTGGGCCTCCCATGGGAGGAAAACTAGATTGTTGCTGGAGTTCAAGAAGCACCAGCTCAACTCATCCATTAGGCTACATCTACCCACCTATAGAAAGTGATCAAGCAGTATCATAAAAGGTTTATTATGATTAAATAGGCATATTTTTGAACGTGTAGTAGGTGTTGCACTTCACTGCCAGTCTTGGTTTTGAATGCTGAGTGCTGAGTTTGTGACATCATCATCTATCACTTCTTTAAATCGATTCATGTCGATGGAAAACCATCTAGCACTTCAGAAAAATGGGCTTCAACATGGGCCATTGTGATGTCATTTTTATTCGCTAGAATCATTCTGTTGATGGAAAAGCGTTTCAATGTTTCTTATGTTGCTATGGAAATAACACAATTTGAGAGTTAATTCACTTGAAAATCTGATGGGAAAAGGGCTACAATCTCAGCTCAGATTTCACAAAGAAGGTAGAATAATATCTGATGCATTAAAGGAGAGATCAGAGGCATTAAAGGAGAACTCCAGCATGTTCAGCCACATTCTTGCAAACTGATACCAGCTGGTGTGGACGACTTATTTAGTCTACATATATGGGTGTCTTGTCTGATACAGACCATAATAGTAGGTCCTGCTGACAGCACAGCATGGCACACCGCAGCCTTTGAGCAAAGCCTTCTGTAATGCATCTCTGTCTTTCCTATCACAGCATCAGCAAACTAGAAAGGCATGTCACTAGGGTTGCTGCTGGAAAAACACTTGTCCACAATAAGCTTAATCTTCCCGTCAATAAGCTTAATCTTCCTGTCAATAAGCTTAATCTTCCCGTCAATAAGATTAATCTTCCCGTCAATAAGCTTAATTTTCCCATCAATAAGATTAATCTTCCCGTCAATAAGATTAATTTTCCCGTCAATAATCTTAATCTTCCCGTCAATAAGCTTAATCTTCCCGTCAATAAGCTTAATTTTCCCGTCAATAAGCTTAATCTTCCCGTCAATTATCTTAATCTTCCCGTCAAGGTGACTGGATTGGAATTAGGTTCCCTACGTGATTAATTGCCAAGAAGACGATTCTTTGACTATAAAAGCCTCCCTATGCAGGACTGGTCATTCCTTCTCTGTTTTCTCGGTTTGTGCCAGTTTGTGACAGAGCGCCCCCTACAGCTTCAGAGTAGATATTTTACAACGCTGCCGTTTCCTCTTTCTCTGTGTGTTTGTGTGTAGTGTCTATCTGGGAGTGTGTTTGTGTGTAGTGTCTATCTGGGAGTGTGTTTGTGTGTAGTGTCTATCTGGGAGTGTGTTTGTGTGTAGTCACATGCACACCACATGCACATCATGTGAAACGACACTGCCTGACCTCCTAACAGTGTTCTAAAGCTGTTAGTTTCTGTGCTAATTAGCGGTGGATTTAATCTTCATTTTAATTAGCGGTGGATTTAATGTTAATTAATTATTCTGTGTGTGATACCTCACCATTGCTTAACTCTTCTGTGTGTGATACCTCACCATTGCTTAACTCCCCCATATCAACATAAACAGGAGATTCTACTGATTCCAATGGCATATAGCATTCCTTTGTATGACTAGCATTAATCGAGTAATCTGATCTTGAAGTCAAATCATATTTCTGCATTGTGTCCTTCCCCCCACCCCTCCACCTCAAAATAAATCATTTCATTTTCAAAACCCCACGACGTATTTCCATATCAGGAAATATCAAAACCCCACGGCGTATTTCCATATCAGGAAATATCAAAAGTTGTTCAGAAGTTGTTCTCAGACCTGCCTAAGACCTGCCTGTCATAAAGCAAGGGCAGATGCTACAAATGCCATTTCCCGACCCAGAACAGCGACAGAGAGGAATATCTGGCAGCTTTTGCACTAAAATATGAATAAAATATGAAAATGAATAAAATATTCTGTCAGTAAAAATGTTATACAGTGTCCCACTATCATGATTCTTATATTACCAGATTCCAGACAACCTCCTGTATCCAAGTGTGAAAAGAGATTTATGGTGGCATACATCCAGTGGTGAGATATCTGCAGAAATATAACAAACATTCTAATTAGAATTATTATTCTAAATAGTAATACATCAAACACTACCAGATTAGGATAACCTAGACAATCCTGAAAGAAATAAGAGAAAGCATGTAAACATGGCACTTATAATGACTGAAAATAGCTTAGGGCTCATAGGGTTAAGGAATTATGGTACAAATTTTAGTTTTGTCATGAAAAGACATACAAGCAAAACAACATCTGTAAACTGAGAAACGAATTGTTGATGTATTGTTGTTTCCAGAGAGGGCAATGTTCCATGTTTCCAGAGAGGGCGCCATTTAGCCACTTGACGGAAATGTTTTTGCCTGCACACTTTTGTCATCTTTTCTCCTTTTCACACACACATACCCACACGCACACACACACATGCACACATGCACATGAGTAAGACCAGGTCATACACACAGAACCACACCTTGTGGATGTGTAAGTGTGTTTAAATGTTTATGAGTGTGTGTGTGTGTAAGAAAATGAATGAATGTGTTGTTATTGATCACCTCCGGTTATCACATTAAAACCCCACGGGGGCTGGACTCTAGTCTCAATGGCCAATTACTCCCCCTCTTTGACAGGACATGAAAAATGTCTGCCTGTGTGTGTGTGTGTGTGTGTGTGTGTGTGTGTGTGTGTGTGTGTGTGTGTGTGTGTGTGTGTGTGTTGGAATACAATAGTATTGTATGCTGCACTTAATGGTAATGGTATGCTGATGATTCTAAAAGCCTCTGCAATTATATTTCAGACCTTAGGAGGAGGCTGGCCTGTGTGTGTGTGTGTGTGTGTGTGTGTGTGTGTGTGTGTGTGTGTGTGAGTGAGTGTTAGTGTGTGTTTGTATCTGTCTATGTGTGGGTGTGTGTGTGTGTATGTCTATATCAGTTTAAGTGTGTGGGTGTGTGTGTATGTGTCTGTGTCTATGTGAGTGTGTGTGTGTGTGTGTGTCTGTGTCTATGTGAGTGTGTGTGTATGTGTATGTGTCTGTGTCTATGTGAGTGTGTGTGTGTCTGTGTCTATGTGAGTGTGTGTGTTTCTGTGCCTGTGTCTATGTGAGTGTGTGTGTGTGTGTCTGTGTCTGTGTCTTTGTGAGTGTGTGTGTGTCTGTGTCTGTGTCTATGTGAGTGTGTGTGTGTGTGTGTGTGTGTGTGTGTCTGTCTGTCTGTGTCTATGTGAGTGTGAGTGTGTGTGTGTGTGTGTGTGTGTGTCTGTAAGAGACAATGTCTCGTGCTGTTGTCTGGTGCAGAAGCAAATCCTGCAGCTGTGGCCTGTTTGTTTTCAGTGTATCAAGGGACAAGCAGTCTGTATGAGCAAGAACCACACACACACACACACACACACACACACACACACTCCCTCTCTAGGACTCCCAGTCTCTCTTGTGTTTTATCTGATTAATGTGACTGGACCATATAGCTGATACACACACACACACACACACACACACACACTCCCTCTCTAGGACTCCCAGTCTCTCTTGTGTTTTATCTGATTAATGTGACTGGACCATATAGCTGATACACACACACACACACACACACACACACACACTCCCTCTCTAGGAAATAGCAAAGCAGAGAGGACATATAGAATACATCTCCTGATAGAGACAGAGACAGGAGAGAGAGACAGGGAGACAGGAGAGAGGGAGAGAGAGAGAGAGCGGGAGAGAGAGAGAGAGAGACAGGGAGAGAGAGAGCGGGAGAGAGAGAGAGAGAGAGAGAGAGACAGGGAGAGAGAGACAGGGAGAGAGAGACAGAGACAAGGAGAGAGAGAGAGACAGAGAGGACATATAGAATACATCTCCTGACAGAGACAAGAGAGAGAGACAGGGAGACAAGAGAGAGAGAGAGCGGGAGAGAGAGAGAGAGAGAGAGACAGGGAGAGAGAGACAGAGACAAGGAGAGAGAGACAGAGAGGACATATAGAATACATCTCCTGACAGAGACAGAGACAAGAGAGAGAGACAGGGAGACAAGAGAGAGGGAGAGCGGGAGGGAGAGAGAGAGAGAGAGACAGGGAGAGAGGGAGAGAGAGAGAGAGACAGGGAGAGAGAGACAGAGACAAGGAGAGAGAGAGAGAGACAGAGAGGACATATAGAATACATCTCCTGACAGAGGCAGAGACAGAGACAGGAGAGAGAGACAGGGAGAGAGAGACAGAGACAATAAGAGAGAGAGAGAGAGAGACGGCTGAACAAAGTAGTTATGTGTGTTAATCTATTCCCCTCTAACTCTCAGGCTCCCTCTCTCTTTCTCTCTTTCTCACACACACACACACACACACACACACACACACACACACACACACACACACATAATAAATATGATAAACTGAATAAATATGAAAAATATGAAAATGCAGCATATGTTTGATTGTATACATGGGATCCTTATATTGAGAGTATTGACAGTGATACAGTGATTTCAGTGCTGAACTAGTCAGTCATACCTGAACTCTACTCATCACATAATACTCTACTGCATCACATAATACTCTACTCATCACATAATACTCTACTCATCACATAATACTCTACTGCATCACATAATACTCTACTTTACTCATCACATAATACTCTACTCATCACATAATACTCTACTCATCACATAATACTCAACTGCATCACATAATACTCTACTCATCACATAATACTCTACTGCATCACATAATACTCTACTCATCACATAATACTCTACTCATCACATAATACTCAACTGCATCACATAATACTCTACTCATCACATAATACTCTACTCATCACATAATACTCTACTGCATCACATAATACTCTACTCATCACATAATACTCTACTTTACTCATCACATAATACTCTACTGCATCACATAATACTCTACTGCATCACATAATACTCTACTGCATCACATAATACTCTACTCATCACATAATACTCTACTTTACTCATCACATAATACTCTACTGCATCACATAATACTCTACTCATCACATAATACTCTACTGCATCACATAATACTCTACTGCATCACATAATACTCTACTGCATCACATAATACTCTACTCATCACATAATACTCTACTCATCACATAATACTCTACTCATCACATAATACTCTACTGCATCACATAATACTCTACTCATCACATAATACTCTACTGCATCACATAATACTCTACTGCATCACATAATACTCTACTCATCACATAATACTCTACTGCATCACATAATACTCTACTGCATCACATAATACTCTACTCATCACATAATACTCTACTTTACTCATCACATAATACTCTACTGCATCACATAATACTCTACTCATCACATAATACTCTACTGCATCACATAATACTCTACTGCATCACATAATACTCTACTCATCACATAATACTCTACTGCATCACATAATACTCTACTCATCACATAATACTCTACTCATCACATAATGCTCTACTCATCACATAATACTCTACTGCATCACATAATACTCTACTCATCACATAACACTCTACTGCATCACATAATACTCTACTGCATCACATAATACTCTACTTTACTCATCACATAATACTCTACTTATCACATAATACTCTACTGCATCACATAATACTCTACTTTACTCATCACATAATACTCTACTCATCACATAATACTCTACTCATCACATAATACTCTACTTTACTCATCACATAATACTCTACTCATCACATAATACTCTACTGCATCACATAATACTCTACTCATCACATAATACTCTACTCATCACATAATACTCTACTGCATCACATAATACTCTACTCATCACATAATACTCTACTCATCACATAATGATGTACTTTACTCATCACATAATACTCTACTCATCACATAATGATGTACTTTACTCATCACATAATGATGTACTTTACTCATCACACAATACTCTACTTTACTCATCACATGTTACTCTTCTAATCACATAATAATTTACTCATTGCAAAATACTTTACTCATCACCTAAGATGAATCCACTCATCACATAATACTCTACTGATCTTGGGAAGCCAGTGACTCCAAAGAAGAGGGTTGGTCTGTGACATGAGAAGTCATTTAGGCAAAGGATATTTTTGGAAATGGAGTGTTTGTGGTGGTCCAATGCTAATATAGTTGGGGGAATAGTGTTATGTAAAGGAGTGTAGTATTTTAGTGTAGAGAGAAAGAGTGAGTGTGTGTGTGTGTGTGTGTGAGAGAGAGAGAGAGAGAGAGAGAGAAGTTAAACTGGTGGTCCATGATAATCAATCAGACAGATAGAGGTTTCTTTACATTTTTGAATTTATTTTGCCTTTCATCTTTTTTCTTATTTCACTTTCTGTGATTTATTTGAATTATAATAATTAGTCAATTAATATATAATATATAGTTAATATTATAATAATTAGTCTATTGTTAGTTTCTTATTTGAATTATAATAGTCTAGAATAGAATAGAATATATTATAATTAGTCTATTCTTTGTTATGATGCTCCTTATATGGGTTATTTATCTCTTATTTTCACCAACAGTAATTACCAACTCAATTACCATCTCATTGAGATAATCTTTAGCAAAAACTTTCTTTCAGCACTGGTGTAACATAGCATAACATAGCATAGCATAGTATCATTCAGCATAGCATAGCATTGCATCGCATCGCATAGCATAGCATAGCATAGCATAGCATAGCATAACATAGCATAACATAGCATAGCATAACATAGCATAGCATAGCATAACATAGCATAACATAGCATATCATAACATAGCATAGCATAGCATAGCATAGCCTCATTCAGCATAGCATAGCATCTCATTGCATAGCATAGCATAGCATAGCATAGTATCATTCAGCATAGCATAGCATCGTATTGCATAACATAGCATAACATAACATAACATAACAACATAACATAACACACACAACACACAGGCTGCTTTAATGCGTCACTGGACAGGTCCTCTGCCTAGAGGTTAAATTCTGTTGTGTTGATTTATTTGTCTGTTATTTATTTATTCTTTGTGTATATTTTGTGTGCGGTGAGGACATTATGTGTGTGTGTGTGTGTGTGTGTGTGTGTGTGTGTGTGTGTTGCTGGTCCAGGGTAAAGCGGTTGCCATGGCGCTGAAGGAGATTCCCACTAAGGCGTCCCCTGAAGGAAAACCCCTCCTCCTCGTCGCCGTGCCAACCAAGGTGGGCAACCACACACACACACACACACACACACACACACACACACACAGACGCCATCCAGCGCACACACATTGTCAGAACTCTACCCAACATCACACAAACCCTCACACACACAACAGCTAAACTGAGCACCAACCAACGTAATACTCTGGACAGAACTCTACCTAATATAAACCTAACTCTACTTAATACACACATATGCATTCCTCTAAGATACACACACATTCACACACACACACACACACACCTCTTAAACACACTTGAGAACCTAAAATAAAAAATAAAAAACACGTAGCAGCCATGTGTGTATGTCTGTGCTTGTGTGACCTGCAGAGTTAGGGTTAGCTGCATCTGTGTGTGTGTGTATGACTTCCATCTGTGTGTGTGTGTGTGTGTGTGTTTGTGTGTGTGACTTGATGGTTCTGTTGCTTTATAATGCACCTGTATGAGTGTGTAGAACGAGATAAAGTCTTTTGCAATGCACTTGTGAGTGTCCATACATCAGGCCCTATATATGTGAGAGATTCACTATCTAGACCTGATCAGGCCCTATAGATGTTAGAGAATCACTATTTCAACATCCATACATCAGGCCCTATAGATGTGAGAGAATCACTATTTCAACATCCATACATCAGGCCCTATAGATGTGAAACAGGGCTGCATCAAAATTCTCTCTGTTGCTGGCCAGGGTGCTGAAATGACATGTCTCGCATGTGGCCTGGCTATATGACAGACAGGTCTGAGAACAGCTTCTCATCTGGAAAGAAGATGATGTATTTTGGGGTGGGGGAAAATGGGAGGGATGTGGAAAATGCAGAAATCTGATCTGATTTCAAGAAGGGATTACTCAGGAACCGCTAATCATAGAGAGGAATTCTATACGCCACTGGAATCGTACGGATCTTGATTTATTCAAGAGTTATTTTGATATGCGGTTAAAATGGCCATATTTGAGTAAGAGATCATGATATTTTTCATGAGATGAATAGGTGTGAGAAGGATGCAGAGCTTAGTCAATGTTATTATTTCTATGGGAATTCAGAGCTAATTTTCTAACCTACTAGCAAGTAGTAATGTGTGACAAAAAACTCTGAGTAATCTAACAGAGAAGAAGGGGTGTAAGTTTACACACACTTTCTGTGTGTGTCGGCCTCATAGGCCAAGCAGTGTGTGTGTGTATGTGTATGTGTATGTAATACTGCCAGCCCTATAGCCCTGCTGCCTTATGCAGTAATGTTTACGTAATAGTAACATAATAATAACATAGCGATAACACTGTCAGCCAAGCTCTTGTATCTGCAGTCAGAATGCAGTGGGCCTCCTGTATGGACTCAGTAACTGAGAAAAAGAAGTGTACTCTAGCAATGGGCATGCTGTATGAATCCTGGAAGAAGCATACTCAATAAAGAAGCACTGTTACTGTAACTCTTGCTTTAGCCTGGCCATGCCTTCCTACACACTCCCGCTCCATTAGCGTCTCCCTACAGCACTAGTCTGCTTTGAGCCCATTCAGATGATTGTCTCAGCGCTAGTCTGCTTTGAGCCGAAAGAGAGAATTTCTCTGCATTTGGGAGGTAGAGAACCTGTGTGTGTTTGTGTGTGTTTTTGTCTGTCTGTGTGTGTGTTGGGGGAGGGGGGGGGGTCAGAGAAAGAGAAAGAGAGCGTGTGTGTGTGTGTCAGAGAGAGAGAAAGAAAGAAAGAGTGCGTGTGTGTGTGCGCACGTGTGTGTGTGTCAGAGAGAGAGAGCGCCTGTGTGTATGTGTGTGTTGGGGGGGGGGGCACTGGGGGGGGAGTGTGAGAAAGAGAGTGTGTGTGTGTGTTTGTGTGTGTTTTTGTCTGTGTGTGTGGGGGGGGGGGTCAGAGAAAGAGAGAGAGTGTGTGTGTGTGTGTGTGTGTTTGTGTGTGTGTGTCAGAGAGAAGGAAAGAAAGACAGTGTGTGTGTGTGTGTGTCAGAGAGAGAAAGAGCATGTGTGTGTGTGTGTGTGTGTGTGTCAGAGAGAGAGAGAAAGAGCGTGTGTGTGTATGTGTGTCAGAGAGAGAGAGAAAGAGCATGGGTATGTGTGTGTATGTGTGTGTGTGTCAGAGAGAGAGAGCGCCTGTGTGTATGCGTGTGTTTGTGTGTGTGTGTGTGTGTGTGTGTGTGAGGGGGGGTGGGGGGGTGTCAAAGAGAGAGAAAGAGCATGTGTGTGTGTGTGTGTGTATCTGTGTCAGAGAGAGAGAAAAAGAGAGTGTGTGTGTGTGTCAGAGAGAGAGAGGGAAAGAACGTGTGTGTGTGTGTGTGTGTGTGTGTGTGTGTGTGTGTGTGTGTGTGTGTGTGTCAGAGAGAGAGAGAAAGAGCGTGTGTGTGTGTCAAAGAGAGAGAGAAAGAGCATGTGTGTGTGTGTGTGTGTGTGTGTCAAAGAGAGAGAGAAAGAGCATGTGTGTGTGTGTCAAAGAGAGAGAGAAAGAGCATGTGTGTGTGTGTGTGTGTGTGTGTGTGTGTCAGAGAGAGCGAGAAAGAGCATGTGTGTGTGTGTGTGTGTGTGTGTGTGTCAGAGAGAGAGAAAGAGCATGTGTGTGTGTGTGTGTGTGAGCGCCATTCTGCATTCTTTGTCTTAATTGGGATCTCTGTGCTCTTCCTGCTCTCTGATTGGTCGTCCTACTTAATGGTGCTGTCTCATTGGAGCAGAGTAGCACAGTATCCCATCCCCTGAGGTTAGCTGATATCCACAAGAGTGTCTATGTGTGTGTGTGTGTGTGTGTGTGTGTGTGTGTGTGTGTGAGCGTATGCGCATGTGTACATGTGTGTGTGTGCACTTCTGTGCCCATGTGCGTATATATATCTGTGTGTGTGTGTGTGTGCGCGCTTGTGCACATGTGTGCGTGTGCACTTCTCTGACCATGTGCGTGTGTGTGCGCACGTGTGTGCATAAATCAGCCAGAGGAAGCTGCCCAGTTGTATTGATCCATGGAGATATCTGATCCGATATCTGATTCATGGAAAATCTGATCCATTGTCCATCAGGATCAGGAGGGTGTTTCACACAGTATGTCAGCTCTGGAGACACACAGTCCATCTTTCATACAACACTCATGAACAAGGAAGTGTGGCTTCTACTGAAGGCACGTGACAATGCCTTCAGATCAGGGGACACACAGGCCTACAGTACTTCCAGGGCTGATCTGAAGAGGGGCATCAAGAAGGCCAAGCACAGCTACAAGTTGAAGGTGGAGGAACACTTCACAACCTCTGACCCCCGACGCATGTGGCAGGGCATTCAGGCCATATCTGACTACAAGCCCAGCAACTTCACGCAGACAGCCATGTCCTTCCTCAACGAGCTAAATGACTTCTATGCTCGCTTTGACAAGGACAACAAGGATAAGACTGCCATCACCCTCCTCCTGACGACCACTATACTCTCACACTCACTGTCACAGATGTCCACAACGCACTGAGCCACATCAACACCCGTAAGGCCGCTGGACCTGATGGCATTCCTGGACACGTGCTGAGAGCCTGTGCTGGGCAGCTTGCAGGGGTCTTCACAGACATCTTCAACAGGTCCCTGGCCCAGGCAGCAGTACCAGCATGCTTCAAGACCACCTCCATAGTGCCAGTGCCGAAACGCTCATCACCTACGTGCTTGAATGACTACCGCCCTGTTGCACTCACGCCCATAGTGATGAAGTGCTTTGAACGACTGGTCCTGGCACACCCTCCCCTCACCAATTTGCCTACAGAAGCAACAGAAACACAGAAGATGCGATATCCACAGTGCTTCATTGTGTGCTCTCACACTTGGACAACAAGAATGCATATGCAAGAATGCTGTTTGTTGACTTCAGCTCAGCATTTAACAGTCATCCCCTCCAAGTTAATCGCCAAACTCTGCGACCTTGGAATCAGCAACCCCATCTGCAACTGGATCATGGACTTCCTGACCAACAGATCCCAGTTTGTTAGGTCAGGCCAGAACCGGTCCACCACCCTGTCACTGAGCACCAGTGCACCACAAGGCTGTGTGCTATCCCCATTCCTGTACTCCCTTTTCACCCATGACTGCAGGCCTACGTATGGATCCAACTCCATCATCAGGTTTGCAGATGACACCATGGTGATTGCACTCATCAGTGACAACGATGAGTCTGACTACAGGGAAGAGGTGAAGCACCTGGCTGCATGGTGTGCTGACAACAACCTGCTCTTGAACACCAGCAAGACCAAGGAACTCATTGTGGACTTCAGGAAAGAGAAGGGAAACACCCATGACCCCATCCACATCAATGGTATGGCTGTGGGACATGTTACCAGCTTCAAATTCCTGGGGACCCACATCTCCAAGGACCTGTCCTGGTCGACCAACACCTCAAGCCTGGTCAAGAAGGCCCACCAGTGCCTCTTCTTCCTAAGCACACTAAAGAAAAACCACCTGTCCACTGGCATCCTGAGCAATTTCTACCGCTGTGCGATCGAGAGCATCCTGACTAACTGTGTGACAGTTTGGGATGGAAATTGCTCTGTCGCTGGTCGCAAGGCTCTGCAGCGAGTGGTGAAAACTGCTCAGAGAATCACAGGGATTCCATTTCCTGCCATTGAGGATGTCCACAAGAAAAGATGTCTGCGACGGGCACGCAGCATTCTGAAGGACACCTCTCATCCTGCCGACATACTATTCCAACTCCTCCCCTCCAGAAGGCGCTACAGGAGCCTCCAGACTAAAACCACCAGGTTCAGGAACAGCTTCTTCCCCACAGCCGTCACACTACTGAACTCTGTCCCCCACTGAACCTCACACAGCACTCTGCTGCTATAGCCCTTGGACTGCACATCTGTACATCTGTATATACTTAATACATCTGTACATAACTATCTCTATAGCACATCTGTATATTGCCCTTTATATTGAATCTATATAGTACATCTGTATATTACCCTCATTAGCTCTTCACCTTACATGTATATTGCTCTTCTGCCTAATTATTATTCTGCCTATTTATTATTACTACTCTTATCTGTATATAATTAGCTCTTTAACTGTACATACTGCATACTGTATATACTGCACTTGCTGCTCTTCTGCACTTCTGATTAGATGCCAAACTGCATTCCGTTACCTGTATTTATACATGAGTAATGACAATAAAGTTGAATCTAAATCTAAATCTAAAAAACACACACACACACACACCTTTTCTAGTGTTTTTGTTCTGTGTGTGTGTGTGTGTGTGTGTGTGTGTGTGTGTGTGTGTGTGTGTGTGTGTGTTACCCTTAGTACTGTTTTAAACCCCCAGTAGACCTGCTGTTCCTAGCCTCACATGCGCCAATGTGATTCATTCTAAAGTGGCCTCTGTGTGACACACATCCTGAGCTTTATGGAGTGGAACTCTATTCAAATGAACTGATTCCAGTGGAACCCTATTCAAATGAACTGATTCCAGTGGAACCCTATTCAAATGAACTGATTCCAGTGGAACCCTATTCAAATGAACTGATTCCAGTGGAACTCTATTCAAATGAACTGATTCCAGTGGAACCCTATTCAAATGAACTGATTCCAGTGGAACCCTATTCAAATGAACTGATTCCAGTGGAACTCTATTCAAATGAACTGATTCCAGTGGAACTCTATTCAAATGAACTGATTCCAGTGGAACTCTA
>JAIFZK010000023.1:18982500-18992500 GCA_027481765.1 Tenualosa thibaudeaui | reverse complement strand
GTCTCTCCCTCATCAGACACAGTCTCTCCTCCCTCAGGAGCCATGCTTGTCTGAGTCTTCCTCTCTCTATAACCAGAGAGTGATCGATTATTATGTATGACACCAAACGTTTTCTTTGTTTGTAGTCCTCTGTTAGGTAAGGTGCCAATTCATAATTAATCTCTCTTTCTCTCTCTCTCTCTCTCTCTCTCTCTCTCAGTCCTCTCCTCCTCTCTGGATCTGTTGGACTTGAGTCCTGGTGAGAGAAGGAACAATAAGGACAGGAGGAGTCCGCTGTCTGTGCGACCCCAGGGTTCAAAGGTCATGGCCCACAGGAAGAGGTCAGTGGAGACGGAACTGATCCAAGTGGACGTTGAGAGCAACACAGGTACACACACACACACACAGCACCTCACACACACAAGAATCATGTACAAAGACACACACACAGACACACCACCTCACACACACAAGAATCAGGCATAAAGACACACACACACACCACCTCCTCACACACACAGGAATCATGTACACACACACACACACACACACCTCATCTTCACACACACAGGCATCAGGTAAACACACACACACACACACACACACCTCCTCACACACACACACACACACACGGACCACTTCAGCCTAATTGTAGCCCTCTCTATCCCTGTTCACTCCTGTCCTCTGGAATGAGCTGCCACTGAACACACAACTGGCAGCATGAAGGTCTCATTGATTCAGTTTCCTTCCTTGTCATGAGCATTTTGTTTATTGTTGTTCATTTGCACTGTGTTGAGCTCTCTGTTTGTCTCACTTGGGTCTGCTGTTGTTTTTAAAGTGCTTAAAAAGTACAAGGAATCAGACACACACACACACACACACACACACACACACACACACACAGGTATACACAGGTACACACATTCGGAAAACTGCTCCTATCAGGATGAAGAAAGACCCCTCTAGTGAAATGAACCAAAATGACATGATGTGATGTTTAGTGGGCGGGCCTTAACTTAATGTGTCTTCTGATTGGTTGCAGTAAATGTCCCCTCCCCTCTGGAAAAGTGGGAGGAGCTTAATCTGCACCCTGAGAGAAGAGGAAGCAGGAAGTGGAAATTAGAGAGGAGGCGCTCGTCAAAGAACTCATCTAGTGAGATACTGTGGTGAGAACCACACACACACACAGACACATACACACACACACACACAGACACACACACACACACAGACACATACACACACACACACACACACACACACACACACACACACACACACACACACACACACACACACACACACACACACACACACACACACACACACACACACACACACACACACACACACACACACACACACACACACACACACACAGACACATACACACACACACACACACACACACACACACACACACACACACACACACACACAGACACATACACACACACACACACACAGACACATACACACACACACATATTGGAAGTTAGAGAGGAGACACTCTGCTGTGGTGAGAACATAGACACACACACACACGCAAACACATACACACACACACACACACACACACACAGACACACACACGCACACATACACACACACACATACACAGAGACAGACAAACAGACACACACGCACAGAAAGGCACATGTATGCAAGCAGCACTAACTACCAGCGGGTTAGACGAGAAGGACAGAGAGAGAGAGGAGGGAGGAGAGAGAGGGAGAGCAAGAGAGACACAGGAGGAGAGAGAGAGGAGGGAGGAGAGAGAGGGAGAGGAAGAGAGAGGGTTGCACCTGTCTGTCTGCACACAGCCTCACTGAGTCCAACTCTGGGAAAGATGAAAGGCCTCCAGTCATGGAACATTCAAGAGAAGAGAGGACAAAAAAAGAGACAAAAAGACAAAGAGAGAGTGTGTGTGTGTGTGTGTGTGTGTGTGTGTGCAGGTGTGTAGGCAATACAGCCCTGCTTCACACACACAAACACACACACACAGATGCTCACAGCCCAAGTGTGTGTGTGTGTGTGTGTGTGTGTGTTCTGTGCAGGTCTGCAGACAATAAAGTCCAGCCTGACACCAAACCTGCACTGGAAACAAACCACAAGATTGAGCCAGATGCTGTGCCTACTCCTCAGGTAGGCCTTTCTCACACACTCACACACACACACACACACACACACACACACACGCTATGCCTACTCCTGAGGTAGGTTGCACAAACACTGAAACACACAGACACACACACTCTCACACACACACACACACGCTATGCAAACTCAGGTAGGTTACATACTCACTGTGTGTGTCTCTCTCTCCCTCTATTACACACACACACACACACACACTACGCCTACTTCTAAGGTAGGTTGCACACACACTTTCTCTCTTACACACACATACACACACACACTATGCCTACCTCTAAGGTAGGTTGCACACACACTTTCTCTCTTACACACACATACACACACACACTATGCCTACCTCTAAGGTAAGTTGCACACACACTTTCTCTCTTACACACACACACACACACACGGTATGCCTACTCCTTAGTTAGGTTACACGCTCACTGTCTCTCTCTTACTCTCTCTCTCACACACAAACACAAACACATTATGCTTACTACTCAGGTAGGTTGCACACACACTCTCTCTCTAACACACATGAATTATTTATTTGAACCCACCAATCATATTTCTTTACAGACAGGATTCAAATATTTTCAGCTTTAACACTCATGGGATTAAAAAACCTGGCCTGCACCACACAGCAAGGCTGCCACACACACACACACAGCAAGGCTGCCTATTACTGCTTATACAGAGCAGAACACACACACACACAGCAAGGCTGCCTATTACTGCTGATACAGAGCAGAATACACACACACACACACACACACAGCAAGGGTGCCTATTTCCGCTGATACAGAGCAGAACGTTGCAAGTTGTTTAGATTTCCCTTTAGCCAGCCCTGCCAGTCTTAACCCACTAATGGTTGTTTTGGGTGGTGGTAGTGTAGTAGTTAAGGAACCTGGCTAGTGTGCAAGTAGCCTGAAGAGTTGTGGGTTCAAATCCCAGCTGCCACAGTTGTGCCCTTGAGCAAGACACTGAACCCTAAGTTGCTCTAGGGGAGACTGGCCCTGAACACTTGATAGTTGATGAGTTGTAAGTCGCTTTGGATAAAAGCGTCTGCTAAATGCATAAATGTAAATGATTTGTGGACGTGTCCCAGGCTGCCAAATATCAAAACTACAAACAATACAAATCCTAAGTCACTGATCTTTGCAAGAATGGGCTGATACTTGGTCATCTTATCATGAAAGGCCATGATGTCCATATACAGATCAAAGACACATCCAACCTCCAGGACCAGAACCTGCCTTCTGTCTCTGTCCAAAAACACATCATTAGGGCTGTTGAACCAATCTTGCATTATATGTGATTGTTTGTACATAGATACATTCTCTGGGAAGACTTTGTTAACAGTACTGGCAATAAGATTAACAATGCAGTCGTGATGTGCAGTATAGAGTCCTTTGTACATATTACAACCATTAAGAATGTGGGCAACAGATTCAAGATGCTGATCAGAGTCAGAATGTATTCTGCAATATGGGTGGTGTTTCTCAGGGTACCAGAACGCCAGGTTGTACTTGGTTGGTAACACCTGTAATCTGGCTTAACAGTGAAGCAGAGAATGTCCTCCCCTACAGCAGCATCTCTGGACATGGAGTGGGAGACTGAATGGTCAGCAGTGTCAGTGGATCTCAGCTTTCCCTGTAGTTGTAATCCAGTCCAGTGCTGTTTTCTTGCTGTCTGTTTGGTCTGAAGTGTGTGTTGTGACTTGTTGTGGCAGACAGTGGCCTCTACAGACACAGATGGATCTGTGACCACTGCATCAGAGGGTGCAGTTGATGAGCGACCTTTTGTCCATTCTAGATGAACTGCCATTCTGTTGCACAGGTCATTTAGGTCCGGCCAATCAGAACGGACCACAAAACCTGTGTCATGTGAGTCCAGTTTGCCATTACTTTTCTCCTAAAATCTAGAAAGCTGTCTTGGTCAGCAGTGGCCATGGCTTGGATGGGGTAATTAAAAAGAAAAGTAAAGAATAGTCCAGCTGAGGTCAAGGCATAGGAGATGGGGTCACTGTGCAGTATAGAATCAAGCAGACCAGTCTATCTCACACCTCCTCTGTGTGGGGATATAGAGCTGTATGGCTCAGAGGACCTCAGCCTGTCAGTTGGCAGCCTGCCACTGAACATATCCTCTGTCTTGAGAGTGTGTTGAGCAGGGGGTGATGGTAATGGTATAGTCCAGTATAGAAGTCCAGTCCAGTATAGTATAAATGGTATAGTCCAGTATAGTATTAATCTGCTCAGGGTCCTCTTATCTGCTTCTGATGTCAGTGGCTACAGTTTCATACCAAGAAGAGTCAGCAGCCTGTCTAGTCGTCCAGCATCCCTCATCCGTGTGCTGCCTCCCCAGCACACCTCAAGATAGAAGAGAACACTGGCCTTGAGAGACTGGTCTAGGCTCTGTTCTCATCCATAACCGTCCCCTATTAGTCTCTGTTCTCATCTATAAACACTCCCTATTAACATCCCCTAGTCTCTGTTCTCATCTATAAACACTCTCTATTAACATCCCCTAGTCTCTGTTCTCATCTATAAACACTCTCTATTAACATCCCCTAGTCTCTGTTCTCATCTATAAACACTCTCTATTAACATCCCCTAGTCTCTGTTCTCATCTATAAACACTCCCTATTAACATCCCCTAGTCTCTGTTCTCATCTATAAACACTCTCTATTAACATCCCCTAGTCTCTGTTCTCATCTATAAACACTCTCTATTAACATCCCCTAGTCTCTGTTCTCATCTATAAACACTCTCTATTAACATCCCCTAGTCTCTGTTCTCATCTATAAACACTCTCTATTAACATCCCCTAGACGAGACACGACTTAACTTGTAAACAAAAGGGGATTTATTGACAAACAGATAAACAGAATACAACTAAAGTCAACGTCTGCTACAAATAGCGAAGGATAAGGAAAAAACTATAAAGCTCAGAAGATACAGGACAGAACTAACACACAAAAGATACAGGACAGAACTAACACACAAAAGATACAGGACAGAACTAACACACAAAAGATCTCATAAACGAACAAAGGCACTAACGAGGGTAAACGGTGAACCAAGGGGATAAATGATACCAACAGATAGTCCAGAAACGCGGGATGTGATGTACTTAGAGTTCGCAGGAGACGGAGAGCAACACGACTGACGCGGAGCAGATCCAAGGGAGGATTGACGAGGCCAGACATCAGGGAATCAGGGAGAGACACTTAAGTAACGTGGCGAGCAGATGAAATCAATCAATAAACAGGTGAAGGGGAACGTGCACTAGGAAGTGGCTGTGAACGGGAAGATGAGCTGTGGGTTTGCGGGGCGGAGTGAGGGGCGTGGTTGTGGCCAGGTCTGATGCGGACCTGACACCAGACAAGACATTTATCACAAATATAAGCAGGTTGAATTAGGTCATTTGTCTAAATAAATTCCTGAGCTATTAATTGGAATGCTAATTCCAATAAATTGTTGTTGTTTGTCACGAGTCACTGGCTACTGTGCAGAGAAGTCTATGAAAAGCTCTGATGTGGACATATACTCTATTGGATGTGTGTGTTACAGAGAATTAGCTAAAGAAAACAAGGTGTGTCTTCATGAGTGTGTGTATGTGTGTGTGTGTGTGTGTGTGTGTGTGTGTATCAGAGAGTGGGAAAACATTCAAACATCACCTGGTGATACATGTCTATGCATTTGTATGGGAGTTTATGATTGGTTATGGCGGAAAGCAAATTTCACAAATTACTTTCTTTTTTGTGTGTGTTTGTGTGTTTGCATGTGTGTGTGTGTGTGATTGTGCATGCTGTGTGTGTGTGTGTGTGATTGTGCATGTGTGTTCACTGCAGGCTCGTGTGAGCAAAGAGCAGCGTTGGGGTGGACCACTTCTATCCAGAAACCAGTCACTGGAAGAGGAGTTTGAGAGAGCCAAAGCAGCTGTGGAGGTAAAACACACACACACACACACACAGACATACATACACACACACCACACAAACAATTATAAACACACATACACTCACACACACACACACACACACACACACACTCACACACACACACACTCACACACACACATGCAAACATTTTTTAAAATTGGCTTGCATATACACATGTGAAAGCAAAGTCATTCACACACTATACTGAAAAACAACTGAAATCCTCTACACAATCCTGTGCTCACAAACACATCTGAAACCTTGCATAAATGTTAGTGAAACCTTTTACACACATGCTAATATAAAATGCTTTCATACACACCAGTGAACGCTATTCATATGCATTGGAACATTCTCACACTATAGTGAAACCTCACACACACACACACACACACATAAAAACATTCACACACTATAGTGAAACCTCACACACACACACACAAAAAAACTATAGTTTTTGGGGGAGGTCAGAACTGGCCGAAGACAGGAGACATGAAAGGTGGGATGGACCTGGGCAGTTCACCCTACGGATGACCTTAAAGGGCCCGATGAACCGTGGAGCAAGTTTACAGGATTCCACCCATAAAGGTAGATCTTTGGAGGACAACCAGACCCGCCGTCCCACCCGGAAACAGGGAGCTGGCCTCCTCTGACGATCGGCTCGCTTCTGGTTCAGCTTGGCGTTGCAAAGAAGAGCTTAACGTACCCTTTTCCAGGTCCGCTTACACCGCTTGACGAAGTGCAAGGCTGAAGGCAAAGCAAACTCACACTCCTGGTCTAGAAACAAGGGTGACACTGGAAGGGTGAGCGCCCCGTAGAGGATGACTGGAGGGTGTTGTGAGCATACTCCGCCCATGGCATCCATGATGAGAGATTCTCGGCAACCAGGGACCTCAGGGCGGCTTCCATCTCCTTATTCACCCTCTCGGTCTGCCCACTGGACTGTGGGTGAAACCCAGACGAGAGACTGGCTGAGGCACCGACGAGCTGGCAGATGGACAGGTGAGACCAGGGTCGAGCAGGGTGGGCAATGGGTGCAGTAATCGCTGGGGGCGCTGGCGAGGGTCCTTACTGCGAGTGCAGGTCCTTGACCTCCTCGTTCATTTCTGGCCACCAAAAGCGTCTTTCCAGGAACTCCAAGGTCCTGTGAGCACCTGGATGGGCTGTAAGGAACTCCAAGGTCCTGTGAACACCTGGATGGGCTGTAAGGTGCAAGGAGTATCCCCACTGGAGAACCTTAGATCTGACCTTCCTGGGAACAAACAGTTGCTCTTCAGGTCCATTGCCAGGGCCAGGGTCCTGCCTGAGATTCTCCTTGATCTCTCAGTCACTGGAACGGAACTGCCTAGACAACGCATCCGGCTTTTTGTTCTTTGAGCCAGGCCAGCCAGCTAGGACAGGATGAAGTCAAAGCAACTGAAGAAAAAGGCCCACCGAGCCTGCCGAGGGTTAAGGCGTTTAGCCTGCTGAAGATACTCGAGGTTCCGGTGGTCTGTCCATACCAAGAAGGGATGACGACCCCCTTCCAGCCAGTGCCGCCACACTGTAAGTGCCATCTAAACCGCCAGCAGCTCTCTGTCGTCCACATCGTACCTTGCTTCCGTGGGTGTTAAGCGGTGGGAGAAGAAGGCACATAGGTGTAACTTCCCATCAGGAGAATGGCGAGACAGGACGGCTCCCACACCTACACTAGACGCATCCACCTCAACAACAAAAAGAGAGGAAGGATCTGGCAGCACTAGAATAGGTGCGGAGGAGAAGCGGACCTTGAGAGCCCGGAAAGCCCGATCGCTTCTGGGGACCAAGAGAATGGCTGCCCACTTTTCCTTGTCAAGGCAGAGATGGGAGCAGCTACTGAGCTAAAGTCTCTGATGAACCATCAGTAAAAGGCAGAGATGGGAGCAGCTACTGAGCTAAAGTCTCTGATGAACCATCAGTAAAAGTTGGCGAAGCCAAGGAACTGTTGCACCTCCTTGACGCTCTTAGGGACTTGCCACTCTCACACGGCTCTAGTTTTCCCGCGATCCATCTGAACCTGTCCCTGTTTAATGATGAAGCCAAGGAAGGAAACTTCAGAGACATGAAACTTGCACTTCTCTGATTTCACAAACAGGTGGTTCCTTAAGAGTCTCTGTAGGACCTGACGGACATGGTGGTGGTGGTCGTGCAGGGACTTGGAGAAGATCAAGATGTCATCCAGGTACACAAGTACAAGGGCGAATAAACCCAGAGGAGAGGGCATCTTTGATGTAGACATCCTTCGCCTTTCTTTCAGGGAGAGAGAGTGAGAAGATGCGCCCCCGTGGAGGACTGGAGCCCGACAAGGGGTCTATGGCACAATCATAAGATCTATAGGGTCTATGGCACAATCATAAGATCTACAGGGTGGAAGGGTACATGCTCTTTTCTTGCTGAAAACCTCTTTCAGGTCATGGTACTCGGTGGGAACACTGGATAGCTCAACGGGATCAGGAGACTTGGACTCAGTAGAGGAACTAGGGAAAAGACACGTAGCATGACAAGTAGGGCCACACTCCAGGATAGACCCGGTAGCCCAGGGGACTGTGCCATCTGAGCCATGGGAAGCCAAGGACCACAGGAAACTCAGGAGACTCGATCAGGTGCAAGGAAATTTCTTCAAGGTGGTCAGCGATCTGGATGCGAAGAGGAGAGGTGACAGAGGTCACCTACCCATCACCGTGAGGCTGACCATCCAGGCTGACCATCCAGAATCCACCAAGGCTTGGCAGGAATGGGTGTGTTCCCCCCAGACAACGGTGAGTGACAGATAAACCCCTGTTTCTGAAAAGTTGGAAGAGAAAGTGCCCCCCGTCACAGCCCTCCCTTGGCTGGATGGGGCTGGTCTTTTCCCAGGAGCTCTGGGCAGGCAAGGCGGAAATAGACGGGTTTTCCGCAATAGATACAGCACCAGACGGTGATCTCTCTAAGCTTGGGACAGGCGAGTGCGTCTGAGAGGCGTCCAACATGGAGGGCAAGGGCTCAATTCTGTTCTGGATTAGTATGCTCTCTCCTCTGCTCACAAAGCCAGTTGTCCAGGCGAATAGACTGGGTGATGAGGGGCTCGAGATCTTCTGGGACTTCTCTTGTAGCAAGACAGTCCTTTAAAGAGTCTGACAGACCATTGTGAAAAGACAGTCCTTTAAAGAGTCTGACAGACCATTGTGAAAAGACAGTCCTTTAAAGAGTCAGACAGACCATTGTGAAAAGACAGGGCAGGGCAGTCTGATTCCAGCCACTCTCAGCGGTCAAGGTATGAAAAGTAATGGCACCCAGAGACACTGCTGTCCCCTTATTGGAGCCGAAGTAGCTTTTTAGCAGCCTCCTGCCCCACGGTGGTCTGGTCAAACACCTTGAGCATATTGTCAGTGAAAAGATTAACATCAGAACATTCCGGGCCTTGTTTCTGTCAGATTGCTGTAGCCCAAGCCAGTGCCTTATCTGTCAGGAGAGTAATGATGCATGTAATCTTGGAGTGGTCAGAGGGGTAAGTGGCACGCTGAAGTTCAATCATTAACTGACACAAAGTTAAAAAGCCTCAACACCCACCTGGGTTACCATTACCATTACCATTGGGGAGCTGGAAGTCGAGGCTCGGGAGCTGTGGGCAGTTGAAGGCACAGAGGGTGGTGTCGCAGCTTGCTGATCCTGGGTAGGCCTTTGCACAGACTGTACAAGTTGTTGGAGGAGCAGGTTGTGATGAACTAGAGTCTGTGTCACTGTTAAGGCTTGTCCATGGGTGTCCATAGTTGCGGCAAAGCTGCCATAATTCGTGTGTGTGAGACATTTTCACTCTTGTGTGTGAATGGTTTCATATGTGTGTGTGTGTGAGATTTTCACTCTAGTGTGTGTATGTGTGTGTGAGAGATTTTCACTCTAGTGTGTGAAATGTTTCATATGTGTGTGAGAGAGATTTTCAC
>JAIFZK010000023.1:18972500-18975000 GCA_027481765.1 Tenualosa thibaudeaui | reverse complement strand
AACCCCAGGTCACGCACACACACACACAAATACACACACACACACAGGGAGGGACCACGGACCCTACAGCAGTCAGACAGTTGTTGAACCTGCTGTCAACTCCTGTGGGGTTTCACACTGCATCAGAGAGCAACTAATGAAGCTATAGCAAGATTCACACACACACACACACACACACACACACACACACACACACACACTGTCTCCCTAAGCATCTCTCTTTGAAAAGATGGCTTTATTAGACGCAGTAGTGAAACTGATTTTTTTCTCCCTCTCTGCTCTCTCTCCTCTCCATCCCTCCCTCTCTGCTCTCTCTCCTCTCCATCCCTCCCTCTCTGCTTTCTCTCCTTTTCTCTCTCCTCTTCCTACCCCTTCCTACCCCCTACCTTTATATGTCTTTCCTTCCCTCTCTCTCTCTCTCTCTAACTCCACTCTCTCCTCTCTCTCCCTCTCTCTAACTCCACTCTCTCCTCTCTCTCCTCTCTCTCCCTCTCTCTAACTCCACTCTCTCCTCTCTCTCCTCTCCCTACCTCTCTCTCTCTCTCTATCTTTCCTCCTCTGCCTCTCTCTCTCTCCCCGCGTGCCCTTTGGTCTCAGGCTAAGCCTCACTGCTCTCTTCCCCTCGTGATTCACAGCGTCTGGAAACTTCGAGGAGCCTAATTAGTTAATTAATTATGTTCATCCCCAGAGAGAGGTAGGGTGAGAGAAAGAGAGGGGGATAGAGAGAGAGAGAAGCATTTCCCTCTTTTTATTCTTCTCTCCTAGAAAGAGAAGTACCTTTCATCTCCCTCTCTCTTCTTTTCTTTCTCTCTCTCCCTCGGTCTCTCCTTTTCTCTCAATTCAATTCAGCTTAAGTGGCTTTTTGGCATGGCTCAATGAAGCAGTGTTGCCAAAGCTGACAAATTACAAAATAAACTGATACAAGATCTGTCTTAATAATAAAAGATAGAGTTGAAAACAAAAGAAACTTATATGAACTTGTTTAAAAATATGTAAATAAATAAACAAAATCTAGGCTTAGATTTAAAAGGAAATTTAAATAGCTAACTATGCTAACTATGAACTCGACCCCATTCAGGGTCACTCACCTCCTCATTTTATGACAGTCTGACATAGAGTTATACAGTAGTGTGGCGTGTGTGTGTGCGTGTGTGAGTGTGTGTGCATGCGCGAAAAAAGAACTGTGTCACCTTCTTCTTCATGTTTTGGAATTCTCTTGGGGTGTTTGGAAAACTGTTTAGATTTCTGTTTGTGTATCTATGTCCTGCTAAATGTTGCTGCTATAGTTTCTAGTGCTTTGAGAAACAAAACATTTGTCAGTTTGCATCATCAGTAAGTGTCCTCCATGTTTTCATGTTTGGAGCAATGATGCTGTTTGCCTTGTCTGTATTGTTTTATAAGGTGTGTGGTTGAAGGCGTTGCCCTCAAGCGCTGGACCAGTGATTTATTTTGCATCCACCACTTGTGGGGTTTCTTATGCGCTGATCTATGCTGCGCTGATCTAGACCTTTGAATAATCCTTTGCTCTTGATTTGTGTCATTTCTTTGGTGGTCTCTCTCTGGCCTGCCCTGATGTTTTTTACATCTGGTTTGCATCTTCTGTGTGTTTTGGTTAAAACAACCGCTCAATAAAGTTGTGGGATAATCTAATCTCTCTCCGTCTCTCTCTCTCCCTCCGTTAGTCAGACACAGAGTTCTGGGATAATCTAAATCTAATCTCTCTCCGTTAGTCAGACACAGAGTTCTGGGATAATCTAAATCTAATCTCTCTCCGTTAGTCAGACACAGAGTTCTGGGATAATCTAAATCTAATCTCTCTCCGTTAGTCAGACACAGAGTTCTGGGATAATCTAAATCTAATCTCTCTCCGTTAGTCAGACACAGAGTTCTGGGATAATCTAAATCTAATCTCTCTCCGTTAGTCAGACACAGAGTTCTGGGATAATCTAAATCTAATCTCTCTCCGTTAGTCAGACACAGAGTTCTGGGATAAGATGCAGGCTGAGTGGGAGGAGCTTGCCAGGAGGAACTGGCTGTCAGACAGCGAACAGCCACAGATCCCGTCCAGCGTGTCACCAATGGAGAAGGTACACACACACACACACACACACACACACACACACAAGCACTAATCACATCCGGCGTGTATTTAATGTGCAGACCCTAATGTGTGTGTGTGCACGTTTGTGCTTGTCTGTCTGTGTGTGTGTGTGTGTGTGTGTTTGTGTGTGTGTGTGTGTGTGTCAGTGGTGGAATGTTACTGTACTTACAGTTATTTTCAAGAGGTAACAACTTTTTCAAAACTCTAAATACAGTCAGCACACCATCTGTCTGCTGTAGCCACATAGCTGACACATTTCCTGCTGTTTTCAGACTAAATGCACTATGGTCAATGAATGTATTTCTACAATGCTTACATTTCCTCCCATTTCCTTACAACACCAAATGTATCTTTTACGTTTTTTTTTCTTAAATGCAAAACAAAACCCTTAGTTTGGCA
>JAIFZK010000023.1:18962500-18967500 GCA_027481765.1 Tenualosa thibaudeaui | reverse complement strand
GCGTGTGTGTGTGTGTGGGTGTGTGTGTGTGATATGTGTGTGTTTAACCTCAGCAAGTGTGTGTGTGCGTGTGTGTGAGCATGCATGTGCGTGTGTGAATGTGCGTGTGGGTGTGTGTGTGTGTGTGTGGCATGTGTGTGTTTAACCTCAGTATGTGTGTGTTTAACCTGAGTAAGTATGTGTGTATTCAGTCTCAGTGTGCGAGTGAGTGTGTGTGTGTGTGTGTGTGTGTGTGTGGCATGTGTGTGTTTAACCTCAGTAAGTATGTGTGTATTCAGTCTCAGTGTGCGAGTGAGTGTGTGTGTGTGTGTGTGCATGTGTGTGTGTGTGTGTGTGTGTGTGTGTGTGTGTGTGTGTGTGTGTGTGTGTGTGTGTGTGTGTGTGTGTGTGTGTGTGTGTGTGTGTGTGTGTGTGTGTGCATGTGTGTGTGTGTGTGCATGTGTGTGTGTGTGTGTGCATGTGTGTGTGTGTGTGTGTGTGTGTGTGTGTGTGTGTGTGTGTGCATGTGTGTGTGTGTGTGCATGTGTGTGTGTGTGTGTGTGTGTGTGTGTGTGTGTGTGTGTGTGTGTGTGTGTGTGTGTGTGTGTGTGTGTGTGTGTGTGTGTGTGTGTGCATGTGTGTGTGTGTGTGTGTGTGTGTGCATGTGTGTGTGTGTGTGTGTGTGTGTGTGTGTGTGTGTGTGTGTGTGTGTGTGTGTGTGTGTGTGTGTGTGTGTGTGTGTGTGTGTGTGTGTGTGCATGTGTGTGTGCGTGTGTGTGCATGCTCCAGTAAATCATGAGTCATCTGTCTGCCCCCAGCACCAAACTTCTTCACCCCAATCAGCCAATCAAAGACCTCATACTGACTCTCACACACACTGTCACTCTCTCTCACTCTTTCTTTTTCTCTCTCTTTCACTTTCTCTCTCTCTCTCTGTGTGTGCATGTGCGTGTGTGTGTGAGTGTGTGTGTGTGTCCCTCCTCAGTCTTGTATGCTGTGTGTTTCAGGCCTGGCAGGTGCTGGGGACGACCCAGGCGGAGAATGAGAACGAGCAGGCAGCCATCGTCTCCCTCCAGAGGTGAGTAGGTGCAACTACAACTACAGCACAGACAAGCATCATTACATTACATTTACATTTAGGCATTTAGCAGACGCTTTTATCCAAAGCGACTTACAAAAGAGGATAACATTCAAGCTACAACACAATGAAAGAACTAACAAGGAGTGCATATTGCTAACATAGAAACTGCACCATTTTAAGTTGAAAGTGCAATAGTGCGGAGAAACTAAATTGTTAAGTGCATTCTCAAAGTTTACGCCAGGAGATATTCTTGGAAGAGCTGGGTCTACACGTTTACTCACATTTAATGTGAGCAGCCAAGGGTAACCAGTGAAGTTCAACCTCACAAGGTGTGACGTGCCCTTTTTGCCTGGTTAAAGACCAGACGTGCAGCTGCATTCTGGATCATCTGTAGCAGTCTCACCGCACAGGCTGGTAGGCCTGATAGGAGGACATTGCAGTAGTCAAGCCGAGAGATAACCAGGGTCTGTACCAGGAGCTGGGTTGCATGTTGGGTTAGGTACGGCTTGATCTTCCTTATGTTGAATAGGGAAAAGCGGCACGACCGAGCCACAGAGGTCAGTTGGTCATCAATCATGACACCTAGGTTTCTTGCCACTTTGGTGGGAGAAACAGACAGGGAGTCGATGTTGATACTGATGTCGTGATTTATGGCTTGTTTGGCTGGGAGGACCAGTTCAGTTTTTGAGGGATTTAGTTGGAGGTGGTGTCCTTTCATCCATGCAGATATATCAGAGAGACAGTCCGAGATCCATGTTGACACCGTGGAGTCATCAGACGGAAAGGACAGATAGAGCTGGGTATCATCAGCATAGCAGTGGTACGAGAAGCCATGGGAATGGATAACTGAGCCCAGCGAGGTGATGTACAGGGTGAAGAGAAGGGGCCCCAGCACAGATCCTTGGGGTACTCCTGTGGTGAGTTGGTGAAGTGCTGATGTCTGTCCTAGCCATGAGACATTGAACGACCGTCCAGTAAGATAGGATCTGAACCAGGAGTGCACTGTGCCATTGATGGCCATGTTGGTCAGCTTGTCCAGTAGGATGCGGTGGTTGACCATGCTAAATGCATCTGATAGGTCCAGCAGGATGAGCACTGAGGATTGACCTGCCGCTCTGGCCTCTTTCAGTGCATCAAAACACACACCTTCATTTAACCACATACCCATCTCTCTCTCTCTCTCACACACACACACACATACACACCTTTTAACCAAATACCCCATTTCTACCTCACACACACACACTCTCTCTCTGTCATACACTCTCTCTCTCACACATACTCTCATATGTGTGGTGCCTTGTGGGACATCACCACAGACACACACACACACACACACACAAACACAAACATACACACCCGGACACATATACATCACCAACACGCTCACAAATAAACAGAGAAGGGACATGGACACACACACACACACACATACACACACAAACAAATACACAAACACAAACACACACACACACACACACACACACACACACACACACCTGCTTTCCATCCTGCAATCTGGTAGATTCTCATTTGTGATGGACTCGATGAGAGCCTGCACCATTTGATCTCAAGCAGGACTCCATTGTGTAAGTGTGTGTGTGTGTGTGTGTGTGTGTGTGTATGTGTGTGTGAGGATCTGGATAAACTCATATTACAGTCAGCACAAAACCAGAACCCAGAGTGTCTATGTCAGTTGTCTGTGTATACATCTGTCTTTGTGTGTGTGTGTTTGTATGTTTGTGTGTGTGTGTGTGTGTGTGTGTGTGTGTTTGTGTGTGTGTGTGAGAGAGAGAGGAATCTGTTCTCCTGTGCTTTTATTTAAGTAGCAGACTGCTGAGGGTCAGGATTACAAACATCACACACACACACACATTACACACACACATACACAAAAGAAAATATTCAAGTTACGAAAATGTATGGCCAGAATCAAAAAGTAGGTCAGTCAAAAAAGAGAATCATTTCAGGTTGTCTCTGGGAGACAAGCTGCCCTGATTTTCAGGTTCCCTCCTCCTGCAAGAGAGAAAAGCACATGGGTTTTAATAACCAAATGCAAACGGCTAAATGCAGAGCCATGGCTCTAGATAAATATACACAGACACTGGCTACAGATGGGCTATAAACATATGTACAGCCCAGAGCTCGTATTAAAGAGATGTTCAAACGGACTTAGCCACATGTTCCGCATTCTTTGGAAAGGATAAGAGGCTCCTTACATCCATGTTACACTGAAGTCATCTATGAGACAAGTTAACATTGGTGAACCCGACTAACAATAGCTGTCATGATCCTGCTCTCTACAACTCCGGCCACCTACTGGACTGTCTACGTTTTGCAATCTCCGTGTTTTGTTCACTTCGTCCATGTGTTTCTGTTTTGCTGTCTGCCCTGCCCTTTTCTCCTCCCCTGCTCTGCACCCGGTCCTCATGTCCCTGATTTCTGTAATGAGTTTCACCTGTCCCTTGTTTGTTATATTGCTCCCTTCCCTATATATTCCCCAGTCCTTCCATTGCACCTTGTCTGATTGTCTGACCGTGTTCCATGTCGTGAATTGCTGTTCTGATGTAAAACTTGATTCTTGTGTTTTTTGCCTGTGCCAGTGTTTTGCTTATCCATGGATTACTTATGTTTTGGACTCTGTCAACTTTTGGCTATTTTGGATTTTGCTTCCTGCAAACTTGTGAATATCTGTTTTTTGCAAACTGCCTGCCCGTTCCTCGTTTGATTTTTGCGGACTTGATCTTCTGTGTGTTTCTTCCCCCAAGACCTCTTTGACTTTTTGTTGGATTATCTTTTGAGTGTTTTACGATCTTCTGAGCTTTGTCCCCTTTTTGAAATTACCCCTGACTTTTGTAAATAAACCTTTTGCACCGATCTGCTTTTGGGTCCCATTCCGTCTGTTACAATAGCCAAATACTGCTTAAATCAATAGAAAAATACAAGCGATATTAGCATATGCTAACATTGCTAACCTATCGCTAGCCAGTAGAGGCAACCAAAAACTAGCTAATGTTGGATCATGAAAGTTAGCAAAAGCTGTAATAAGTAAGCCATCGTTTGCCAGTATATTTCATGTATCTAATAATGCTTTATGTACACCAGAGGACATTGGGAAGATTTTGGTAAAGATTCTCACTTTTAATGAGTTTCATCAAAGGGCTAGCGATAGCCTTTGTCTTTTCCAAATGCTACATTATGCTACATTATGCTACATTATGCATCTGATCAGAAATCTTTTGCACAGACAGTATAGTATATCTTCTGGTAAATGTAATGGTATACCAAACAATTCAGTGACTTACCTGAAAAGTCCTGCTGGGACTGGAGCAACAACCGTGTGTGTCTGGCTGAGATCGGTCCTGTCTCTCTGTGTCTGTGTGTGTGTGGTAACTGCCTTCCATTTCCACTATACTTTCTCACACATATATACATTCTTCTGTCATATGCACATATTCTCTTTGGAGATAAAAAATATTAATGAGGATGAAAGGAAAATATATGTGAGAGTAATATATATGTATTTGTATATGTATACAGTACATGTATGTGAGAGGGCTAGAATGAATACTGATTCTCTCTGACAAATGTATACATACACACTTTTACTGCTCGTTACCAAACTGCAACATAAATGGACAACAAATTAAACAAATAATTTATTGAACCAAAAATCATAAATATTACCAAAGCAAATGTCTCAAGAGACTCAGGTGGATCCTCAGGTGGACATCATCAAGAGACTCAGGTGGATCCTCAGGTGGACATCATCCAGAGACTCAGGTGGATCCTCAGGCGGACATCATCAAGAGACTCAGGTGGATCCTCAGGTGGACATCATCCAGAGACTCAGGTGGATCCTCAGGCGGACATCATCAAGAGACTCAGGTGGATCCTCAGGTGGACATCATCCAGAGACTCAGGTGGATCCTCAGGCGGA
>JAIFZK010000023.1:18955000-18957500 GCA_027481765.1 Tenualosa thibaudeaui | reverse complement strand
GACGCTGGCTAACGGGGACCGCAGTGAAGAGGCAGTGGAGGCCTACACCCGCGCCCTGGAGCTGCAGCCCGGATACATCCGCTCACGATACAACCTGGGCATCAGCTGTATTAACATGGGGGCACACAGGTGACACACACACACACACATACACACACACACTCTTCATCCGCTCACGATACAACCTGGGCATCAGCTGTATTAACATGGGAGCACACAGGTGACACACACACACACACACACACACACACACACACACATACACACACATACACACACACACACACTCTTCATCCGCTCATTATACAACCTGGGCATCAGCTGTATTAACATGGGGGTGCATAGGTGACACACACACACACACACATCATGGGAGCGTGAGTGTGAGTGTGTGAGCGTGAGTGTGAGTGTGAGTGTGAGCGTGTGAGTGTGTGTGTGTGTGTGTGTGTGAACATGTGAGTGTGTGTGTGTGAGCGTGTGAGTGTGAGTGTGTGAGCGTCCTTACTTTTGACCCTTTGCCCTCACTTTTAGCCGTGTCTTCCTTGTCTTAGAGAACTGAGAACTAGTGAGAAATACTGAAAACTATTGAGAACTAGTGAGAACTACTGAGAACTATTGACATCTAGTGAGAACTAGTGAGAACTAGTGAGAACTATTGACACCTAGTGAGAAGTAGTGAGACCTAGTGAGAACTAGTGAGAACTATTGAGACCTAGTGAGAACTATTGAGAACTAGTGAGACCTAGTGAGAACTATTGAGACCTAGTGAGACCTAGTGAGACCTAGTGAGAACTATTGAGACCTAGTGAGAACTAGTGAGACCTAGTGAGACCTAGTGAGAACTATTGAGACCTAGTGAGAACTATTGAGACCTAGTGAGACCTAGTGAGAACTACTGCGGTACATCTGTGCACATTTGGGGGGCTGCAGCAGCCATTTAAGCCAGTCAGTTACTTCATCAGCCAGACACTCTTCTCAAAACAAACAGCTTTGTGGTCTACATACACACACACACACACACACACACACACACACACACACACAGACTCTTAGAGCTGAAGTGGTGATCTGTTGTGGGTGAAATGATTGTCTGCAAATGTGTCCAATCAGGCTCCTAAAAAGTCACCACACACACACACAAGCTCATGAAATAAAGATGAACACTCATGAAACTTACATGAAGACAAGATTCCACAACTGACCTCATGAATAGAACATCACTGAGCCTCTCTTTACACACACACACACGCACCAATTATACACACACACACACACCAATTATACACACACACACACACACACACGCACCAATTATACACACACACACACACCAATTATACACACACACACGCACCAATTATACACACACACACACACCAATTATACACACACACACACACGCACACGCACCAATTATACACACACACACACACCAATTATACACACATACACACACCAATTACACACACACACACACACCAATTATACACACACACACACACGCACCAATTATACACACACACACACACACCAATTATACACACACACACACACACACACCAATTATACACACACACACACTTTACACACACGCACCAATTATACACACACACACACGCACCAATTATACATACACACACACTTTACACACACGCACCAATTATACACACACACACACTCAAACTTTACACACACGCACCAATTATACACACACACACACACACACACCAATTATACACACACACACACTTTACACACACGCACCAATTATACACACACACACACTCAAACTTTACACACACGCACCAATTATACACACACACACACGCACCAATTATACACACACACACTCAAACTTTACACACACGCACCAATTATACACACACACACACTCAAACTTTACACACACACACCAATTATACACACACACACACCAATTATACACACACACACACTTTACACACACGCACCAATTATACACACACACACACACTCAAACTTTACACACACGCACCAATTATACACACACACACACACGCACCAATTATACACACACACACTCAAACTTTACACACACGCACCAATTATACACACACACACACACACACACTTTACACACACGCACCAATTATACACACACACACTCAAACTTTACACACACACACCAATTATATACACACACACACACACACACACACCAATTATACACACACACACACTTTACACACACGCACCAATTATACACACACACACACGCACCAATTATACACACACACACTCAAACTTTACACACACGCACCAATTATACACACACACACGCACAAATTATACACAAACACACATGCACGAATTATACACACACACACACACACACACACACCAATTATACACACACACACACTCAAACTTGCTCGAAAACAAAAACACACACATATTAGAAAAGAAAAAATTAGATGAATTCATAGACCCACACCAATATCTTTGTCACTGTGTGTGTTTC
>JAIFZK010000023.1:18932500-18950000 GCA_027481765.1 Tenualosa thibaudeaui | reverse complement strand
AGGCTGGACTATGAAGCTGGGTTGGGTTGGGTCAGGTCTAGTGCTGGAGGCTGGGTTGGGTTGGGTCAGGCTGGACTATGAGGCTGGGTTGGGTTGGGTCAGGTCTAGCACTGGAAACTGGGTTGGGTCAGGCTGGACTATGAAGCTGGGTTGGGTTGGGTCAGGTCTAGCGCTGGAGGCTGGGTTGGGTGGATTGGGGGTTTGAGAGTAGGTGGGGCTCCTCCATCCTTCCTTTCTTCTCCATCCTCTTCCACCTCTTTCACTCTCTGTCCAAATACTCTGTGCTACATTGGAATCCAGACCAAATGCTTACCTGTCTGTTTTTGTGAAGGTCTGAATATTGAGTGATGTAATTATTTAAAATTGTTTTAACATGTGTCAACGTAGGGAGGAAATTGGCAGGGTAGTGTGAACAGAAGATGCAAATGGAGAGCAGCGGATGTGCTTTTAGTTTGGCTACAAGTGTGAATAGTTTCACTAATTGTGCCAAAAGAATCACTATTAGTGTTAAAAAGCATTTAGAAACAAACAGAGCCTTCTCAGTTGATTACGCATTACATATTTTTCTGTTGGTCACGTCCTGTCATCCAATATTCACACACAGTGGTTAAAAAGTCTCTTGCAATAGAGCACATGTGGAAACCAGTGGTTAACCCTATTTGCAAAATAGTTTGCTTTGCAGTGGGTTGTTTTTACAGTATTTAAAAGTGTGTTCCAAATTCCAAAGTGTAAAGCATTGGACGTGCTATTAGTTTGGCAGATTTTACAAATGAAATCAATCAATTATTCAGAAAATCCAGTTCAGTTCAACAACAGTATATTAAAACAAGTAAAGGGTAGAAGAACTGGGCTGAGAGTTTTATGCCAGCAGAATTTACATTACCAATACATTAGCACATTTGGTTTATTCTAATAAGACTTTGACTTGAGTCGATAAAACTGGTTTCAGTGGGCAGCCTGTTTGTATCCACTAGAATGTCCTTATGGGCGTTTTCAACAACTACATAGACTATATATACTACATAGACTATATATACTACATGTGTGATGCCCAGTTAGATTGCCACATTCTGAAGTAGGATTAGGAACCGAACAGCACAGTACCAGAATACATAGACTTGACCTTTTCCTCATCTTCATCTTGATCTTCATCTTTAAGGGGACTTAGTGCACTAACACGTTATAGCAGAGGGGACTTAGTGCACTAACACGTTATAGCAGAGGGGACTTAGTGCACTAACACATTATAGCAGAGGGGACTTAGTCCACCAACACGTTATAGCAGAGGGGACTTGGCGATATTTCAATCCTTTTACATCCCACAAGTTACTGTTTGTGTTGCGATGCAAATGATTCAGAGGGCATGAAAGTGGTTAGACTGTTGGTTAGGGGTTAGATTGTTATGATGCAAATGACTAAAAGAGCGTGCTGGAATCCTGTTCAAGTGGTTAGACTGTTCAGATCGAGACAGACAAATCCATCTGGAATTGCAATTGAAACCATCTCCGACATGCAGAAAATCACATTTCATGTGGTTTTCTGCCGTTCAGACTGCCATAATGACGTGAGGTGACCAGATTTCTGGGAATCTAATCAGGGACATTTTGATAATAATTTGAAAAAAAAAAATTATATCATTATCAAAATATATATTTTTTTAACTCTTTGCAATGAAAAGGGGAGACAATTCAGTGTTTTTTGTAGTATGCCTATAAATAGCTTAGGAAATGTACGTGTGTGTGTGTGTTTGGGGGGTCTCACTGTCATGCAAACCAACTGAATAGGCCTAGGCCACTGGTTGTGAAATCAGGGTAGCAGTCCGCCCTGGGAGTACTTGGATCAATTCTAGGGGTACACAAAATAAATCTGTGATTGGGTTCACCCCTCTTCCCAGTATAAATATAAACCTAAGATACAGACATGGAAACTATCATTAATACAACCAAATCATCCCCAATACAACCAAATTGCCAATACATTGTGATGTACCACATAATATGTGTTTCGAGTTTATTTAGCAATAATTATCCAATAATTTGAACTGTTAAAGCAAGCTAACCAAACTGCAGGGGGACATAGAGTGTATCAGGGGGTACAAAACAGAACCACTGGCCTAGGCTATGGAGTATCAAACACAACTGGGAATAGTCAAATCTTTGAGATGGCATGGTCTGATAAACTTACTGTAGGCCAGCTACAGCATAGGTCAGTGTGTTGGACTGATTGATAAGGCTACCTTATGTGCCATGATGCAAAATGTATTTAAAAAGCTCAAAAACACACCATTAGGCCCACATACAATGGAAATAAAACATCTACTTGGTGCAATTTCAAGAAAATGAGGTGCGTCTATGGAGTGGACACACTCTTTGAGACAGGGGTGTTTTTCTACCAAAGCAGATGCAACCTTCTCTATTTCAGAGTCCTTTGGGTAGGCTTTATAAGAGTACACAGTTTCAGATATTCATTTTCATGTCTCTTGGAACAATCAGAGCTGTTCCATTTTCTTAAAGATCCTCATTAGCTTTTTTCAGCCTCAACTCCACATCATATGAAAATGAAGGCACTGGAAACATGCTTGGCCACTGCTCTAATCTAGATGCAGAGAGAGGAGAAACTGAATGGGGTGATGAAGCTGACGACTGAGTGGATGTCAGGCTTGCTGTATCCAGAGTAAAATCTGAAAGGTGAGCATCGTCCACCACTGGGCTTAAAACTACTTCCCAATGGATCCTCAAAGTAGTTTTCTGTTTTGGAAACTCTGTGATGTCATGTAAAGTACAAGGTTCATTGTTGAAGTCAGGGTCCTCATAACGGATAACAAAGTTTCCCATTATTTGCAGTTTTTCACGGAGAACTGCAGAAAGTTCTTCAACCGACGATGGTGTGGGTATTGAACTTCCTGATGCTGTCAGGTGAGAGAATGACTCGAAGTAACATTGTTTCCTGGGAAAGAAAATTAAGAAATTAAATTTTAGCCAAGTAACAGAGGAGGGATTTTTGCACACGTCTTTTGTCAAGCAGGAGCATAGGATATCACCCAAGGTCGCAGATCAACAACATTTACAATATCTGATCACCGGATGAAGGTCGAAGACAAAAATGTTCAGTGTGCGAGCTCCAGGTTCCTACTATTAACAAAGTAAAAATCTTTCAGCAGAGACACCATAATCTTCCCACATACATTGTATGATGCCAGAGGGCAGAAATCAATGAGATCTTGCGGGCTGACAATGGCTACATTGCCGTAAGTACTTCCAACAATTTCATATGCTCTAAAATGTTCAAAGTACCACAAAGACAGTTGTTCCACTGTACCAGCAACCAGAATACTGTGAATTCGACCAAACTCTAAAGTCCAACTGGTAGAATCATTCCTTTACTCCCAAACAATGTTGCATTTGTTGCCAGGGACAAGGAACTTGGGTTTGGATATTTGTTTTCAACAGCTGTACGCAGCTGTGGTTCCACAGCTGACATTTTCACCACTTTCAATTTCTCAACATGTAATGGTGCTTTGAAGAAATGTTAAGAGTCCAAAGCAAAAGCAATCATTGATTGATGCCTACTTGCCAACGTTTTAAGGGGATTTTTGAAATTGCACGTGTCGTGCACCACGTCCATTCCCTGTCTAACTTCTGTGGTCTGAATGTCTTTCAAAGATACTAAGCAAAATCTGCAGAATTTTTCTACACAAAAACTTTCCTGAAAACCTGCAAGTCCACGCGTGCCAAGATTGTCAGCAGACACATTAAGCACAGTTCCTCTGACATTCTCACTTATCTGTTCAACATACAAGCCCTCGTGCTCTAGGCTCCTCAAGTCATGTAAAAGTGGTTTAAAAAATTATTCATAACCATACACTCTGACTTCAGAACTTTTCCCAAGCAGTGCCAATTGGATAGAGTGGAGACTCGATCGGTACTGTGATTCCTAATTCAAAATGACCCAATAGACTGCTGTAATTTTATGCTTCTTTCTAGAAGTTCCCAATGAATTGAATGAATTGGCAATTTCAAAATCATCAATAAAAAGTGAAAGTCTGAAATCTTGACCATTAACAAGCTTGTTAACTTTGAAATCTTGACCATCAAAAGGTGTAGAATTCTGGTGTGCCCTCTTTTACGGGAAATGTCTTCTCAAGAATGTCAGGTCACTCCAACAAAGACTTCAAAGTCTTCAAAAGAGGAACATAAACAAATGTGTGATTTTGTACCCTATTGAACACATATTTAACTGGTTCAATTATGCCAAACATTTTGCTTATGATTAGTTGAAAGGGGACCTTTGTCAGTGTTGGCACCGAGAAACGGGATTGTTTTTTGTAATGTGCCTGCAATGTCAGCAACAATAGACTCATTGACATTGCAGTTGTGCTTTAGCAGAACATTCTGAATTGCACACAGTGTATTTGAGTTGGCAACTGTCAGAATGTCATTTACAATGTCAATAATCTGCTGAGAGGCACTTTGGGACACATGCAACTGTGACTGCATACACATGAATAAGGCAGCAAGTTTGTGTTCAAGTATTGGCTCACATTCCTCAAGGTCCGAATCTGAAATATGAGAATCTGCCTGAATGTCATCAGCTTGATCTGACAGACTTTGTGAAACTGAGACTGTGTAAAAGTCATTGTCTGTACTGCCTACTGAACAAACAGATGTGCAGAGATCATTCAAGGATTGATTTCTGTGTTTCCTGGACTTGTGAACTCTGAAAGTTGTGTTGTTGGTGGTGCTAAAATCACAGTTAGAGAATGGACAATTAACTCACTCATGGTTTTGCAAATGTCTTCCTAAATGCTTCAGAAATGGAATAAGTGAGCAAATATCAGAAAAATCACATAATTCACACGAAAACTGCCATGGTCAGTGCATGTGGAGCCTGTCTACTTTAGGTGGTGCCCTCCATAAATGAGTGTTCAAGGCCCCTGTTGTTGTAAAAATACAAACACCGTCTGGATGAATGCAGGGAAAAGAACCTTTACCTGCTTGCCAGTGAAGCCTGTAGTGCTTTAGCAGGATGTCTTGCCAGTGATGAAGCCTGTAGTGCTTTAGCAGGATTGCAAATGGGATTTGAAAAAACTTACTATTGAAGATACTAAATGGGATAGGGTCAACGTTAAAACCACATGTCAGTTGGAAAGGGATGCCAAGATATACGAGTTGAAAATGTGATTTGCCAGCACTACTACTGCAGTTACTGACTATATAGCTTTTTCAAACTTTGTTCATAAACAATAGATATATTCTTTACCTACATTTGCCGATTACCTCGCAGAACAAAGACAGGGAGCTAACTTTGAAGCACTCACTCCACTTAAGTGCCGTTACTGGTGGTGGAAAACTCTAGTTTAAAAGTTTAAAATCAGCACCGCTAATGTAGATACTGACAATATAGCTTTTTCAAACCTTGATAAACAATAGATATATTCTTGAACTAAATTGGCTGATTACCTCGCAAGACATAGACAAGGAGCCAACTTTTCGACGCACTCACCACTGTGTCGTGATCATAGAGGTCGTGATTCATGGTGGAAAATTCTGGAAACCTAGTAGAACTCCTTTGAGCATGTTCGGACGATTGACGATGGTCCCTCTTGCTCGGCCAACATAATATTGTATGTGCAACGTTAAAAGTTACGTGAACACAATTATTCATTTTCTCTTGATGAACATTTGTAGTACAGTCATGAAAATCATGCAATCATTGACCAAACATATTTTTCTGTTTTGACACAACCATTATGTTGAACCGGCATATAGTTCTTTATTTATACAACTTTTCGCATCAATAATTTTTTTACAGTGTAACTTTGGGGGACAATGAGGACTTTTGAGGTTTGCTCAACAGGGAGTAAATAGTAAAAAATCATGAAAGTTGTGATTATTTAAAATTATGTGGGATCTCTTTGAATTATCTTGCATTTAAAGCCATGTCTTGTGGGAATGAAACATGTATTTTGAGACTGCACAAGAGCACGTAATGCCATTCATCACAGATGAACTGCCCCAGCACCCATATGGCAAACTGGCTACTCCCTGACACATCATAGATTTTGCATCTCCAGGATATGATGCTGCATGCACCAGGGAAAACCAGGAAGTAAAAAGACCACATGACCAAAACCAGGAAGTAAACACAAGTAAAGGACAAGTGAGACAAAACCAGGAGACACACAAGGGGCATGAACCAAGGGGGTAGGAGTACATATGGAAGTTGAAACACCCATGAAGGGTTCCACATAGAAACACAGATGAAGGTTGTTCCCAGCTGGTTCCACATAGAAAGGGCCCCAGAACAAAAACAAACCAAATGATTGACATTTTGCTAGGAACTTCTTTAAAAAAATGTAGCTACCTGAACAGCTGTTAAAGGACATGACACTTAAGGCATTGTTTTCTGATCATTTAAGATGAAATTCAGTGGTTAAGATTAAAATTTTGACGAATGCCTCTGTTTCGAGAAATTTCAGTTGTTGCGGTAGCACACACCCCCACCCCCACCCCCACCCCCCATCTCTCTACAATGTTAGCAGAGATGGGACCAAGTCACACATGTGCAAGTCTCAAGTAAGTCCCAAGTATTCTTTTCACTATGACTCGAGTCACCATCTCTGAATGTTAGTCTGGATTTGATCCCATTGAGCTTGTTGTCTCAGGAGGCATTTTAACCAGGCAGTGAACAGGGGGAGGCATTGTGAATGCAGAGCTAGAAAGCAATCAAATCTCACTACTGAATGCTATCAGTCTGGGGATGATCCAACCTTTTAAAACATAATCACCTCAAGCAAGCAATCAAATCTCACTACTGAATGTCTAGACCCTATGTATAAAACAAAAGTGTAGAATGAGGGTCTGGTTTAATACCAGGCTAGGCCTGCTGCAGTCTTTCCTAGAACACTTTTAACTTTCAGACTTGAAAGTTTGCACTCCCACTGGCAACACAGCACTCCCACTGGCAACACAACACAGCACTCCCACTGGCAACACAACACAGCTCTCCCACTGGCAACACAACACAGCTCTCCCACTGGCAACACAACACAACACTCCCACTGGCCACACAACACAGCACTCCCACTGGCAACACAGCACAGCACTCCCACTGGCAACACAGCACAGCACTCCCACTGGCAACACAGCACTCCCACTGGCAACACAACACTCCCACTGGCAACACAACACAACACTCCCACTGGCAACACAACACAGCACAGCACTCTCACTGGCAACACAACACAGCACAGCACTCCCACTGGCAACACAGCACTCCCACTGGCCACACAACACAACACTCCCACTGGCAACACAACACAGCACTCCCACTGGAAACACAACACAGCACTCCCACTGGCAACACAACACAGCACTCCCACTGGCAACACAGCACAGCACTCCCACTGGCAACACAGCACAGCACTCCCACTGGCAACACAGCACTCCCACTGGCAACACAACACTCCCACTGGCAACACAACACAGCACTCCCACTGGCAACACAACACAGCACTCCCACTGGCAACACAACACAGCACAGCACTCCCACTGGCAACACAGCACTCCCACTGGCAACACAGCACAGCACTCCCACTGGCAACACAACACAACACTCCCACTGGCAACACAACACAGCACTCCCACTGGCAACACAACACAGCACAGCACTCCCACTGGCAACACAACACTCCCACTGGCCACACAACACAACACTCCCACTGGCAACACAACACAGCACTCCCACTGGCCACACAACACTCCCACTGGCAACACAGCACTCCCACTGGCAACACAACACAGCACAGCTCTCCCACTGGCAGCACAGCTCTCCTACTGGACTTTTTGGAAAGTCTCTTAGTCTTTTCTAGTATCAGGGTCACGGCACCATCTGTTAGATTTGAGTGGTTTTTCCCAGTTTGACTTTTCACTTGAAGTCACTGTTCACCTTTAAGTTGTGTTGTGTTTTCTTTAGAAGACTAGAAGATATAGAAGATTGGATGCTTTGATTGCATTCGATCAGGATCAATGATTTATTACAATGTCGGATTACAATTGTTGATTGGAATGACGAAGTAACAGAGCAAAGTCTAAAGACTATCTGACTAAGTTACTCTTCTGTCTCGCCCACAAGGTTGAGACAGAATAATTTCTCTCTCCAGCCAAGATGTAGCGTGGCTGGTCTTGATCCTTCTCTCTGGGTAAAGAGAAAATGGGCTCTACATGTACTCAAAAGTCTAATCGTAAATCTGTCTTAAACAGTGGAAAATAACTTGAACAGTTTTTAAATCCACACATGGCTCAGGGACACACTCAAGGTCCTAGATTCTAGCAAACAATACATTGGCTAAACAGGAACATACATGCACATACCAAGGCCTTGCAGCTGCTCTGCACATGATATACGATTACTGATCAAGCCGACCACTCAGATCAGTCTGTCTGCACCGTGCTGCACAAGTTGTTGACTGAACATTTTGTAGACTAAATAGATCATTCGGAGCAGTACACAGATGAGGATTATTCATTTGGCAGTCAGAAAAGAGTCACAAGGAATCATATAAAATTCTACACTGACCAAGTGTGAGTTTCACCTCTTTACGAACGATGGTGGGGCGCTACGGCAACACCCGAAAATTCTCTTCACTATTGTATGTCATCATAAACCACCAGAGAAAGGTAGACTACTAAAGGACAGAAAAAGGTAGACTACTAAAGGACAGAAAAAGGTAGACTACTAAAGGACAGAGAAAGGTAGACTACTAAAGGACAGAGAAAGGTAGACTACTAAAGGACAGAAAAGGGTAGACTACTAAAGGACAGAGAAAGGTAGACTACTAAAGGACAGAGAAAGGTAGACTACTAAAGGACAGAAAAAGGTAGACTACTAAAGGACAGAAAAAGGTAGACTACTAAAGGACAGAGAAAGGTAGACTACTAAAGGACAGAGAAAGGTAGACTACTAAAGGACAGAAAAAGGTAGACTACTAAAGGACAGAGAAAGGTAGACTACTAAAGGACAGAGAAAGGTAGACTACTAAAGGACAGAAAAAGGTAGACTACTAAAGGACAGAGAAAGGTAGACTACTAAAGGACAGAAAAGGGTAGACTACTAAAGGACAGAAAAAGGTAGACTACTAAAGGACAGAAAAAGGTAGACTACTAAAGGACAGAGAAAGGTAGACTACTAAAGGACAGAAAAAGGTAGACTACTAAAGGACAGAGAAAGGTAGACTACTAAAGGACAGAAAAGGGTAGACTACTAAAGGACAGAGAAAGGTAGACTACTAAAGGACAGAAAAGGGTAGACTACTAAAGGACAGAGAAAGGTAGACTACTAAAGGACAGAGAAAGGTAGACTACTAAAGGACAGAGAAAGGTAGACTACTAAAGGACAGAAAAGGGTAGACTACTAAAGGACAGAGAAAGGTAGACTACTAAAGGACAGAGAAAGGTAGACTACTAAAGGACAGAGAAAGGTAGACTACTAAAGGACAGAAAAGGGTAGACTACTAAAGGACAGGAAAAGGTAGACTACTAAAGGGCAGGGAATCCAAGCACAGGGAGAATAGTGTTAGTTAGACCCAAGTTACAGATATTTGCACAAACCCAAAATGAGTGATTGTACTTTCCATTATGCGAGTCAGCCTGTAGTGGAATTTTAATGGATGAAATATCGATTGATTCACTTGGGTTCCTTTACTCATGTTGGAAATGATTCACTTGGATTCCTTTATCCATACGTTGGAGATGGGGGCACATTATATGTAGTTAAAAACTGATTGGCACGCAAACGGATAAGATCATTTCTTTTTGCCGAGCCCTGCCCTGATATATTACACGAGTGATGCCCAGTTAGACTGGCATATTACATGAGTGATGCCCAGTTAGACTGGCATATTACATGAGTGATGCCCAGTTAGACTGGCATATTACATGAGTGATGCCCAATTAGACTGACATACTACACGAGTGATGGGCTTGGGGGGGGGGTGTCCCTACACACACACCCTTCAAGGCTCATTTTTCCAGCCATCATCTCACACACACACACACACACACAGTGAGCGAGAGAGACTCTGGGTACCAATGATGCGGTTTATTCATCTATCCCAACACAGCAGGTTACCATGGCAGCCAGAGCTGGGGCACACCAAGGCGTTTCCTCTGCACGGGCATCAGAAAAGAACACAGAGCTTACAAAAATCACCTTTAAATAAACACTTTGGGAGCTACAGAATGGCACAAACAAATATTTATATAAGGAAATACAAACAGGTGTGTCTTTGAACATTCACTTTCATGTAAAAGAAGAAAAGGAGTGTGGTGCCCCCATGTGTGTGGGGGGTGCAATTGCACTGGAGCCCCAGGATGCCTCTGACACACACACTCACATGAAGCAACTCCACTGGCTTCAGTCCTGAACCATCCAAGCAGCAGTACACACACACACACACACACAATGATAATGTAAATACTATTAATGATTCAAAATCTCTCTCTCTCTCAACTAACAAAAAAAGTGTGTGTGCAGTGTGTGTGTGTGTGTGTGTGTATGCCTGTGTGGCGTGGCGTGGCAGAGGGTTGCGCTGTTCAAGGATAATGTTGCAAGTCAGGAAGTCAAAACAAACCAATAATGTTTATGAAAGAAAGTGTGTGTGTGTGTGTGTGTGTGCACATGTGTTACGTTTATAACTGTCAGTTGCATAGGTTTGTCCTCAGCAGTGTGATAGCATCAGATCAAATATAACAACTTGATCACATGACCTCTAGTGAGGTCATCACAACTTCTGCTGAGATGTTGGTCTGTGTGTGTGTGTGTGTGTGTGTCTTTAAAGCTGTAGTGTTTACACTGAGACAGCACTTGGAGAAATACATTCAGGTGATGCTGCATCGTTATTGCATGCCTGACACATCATCGCTAACATGCTGTTAGCAGATAGCATCACAAAATCACACAAATTCCAATGCTAACAGACCGCATTGCTAACCGACTGAATTTTTCTGTGCTGCCAACAGACTGGATTGTTAGACTGAACTGCTGACAGACTGAACAGCTAATGGACTGACTTGCTAACAAACTGCAATGCTAACAGCTGGAACTGCTGACATTGAATTGCAAACAGACTGTACAGTGCTACCAGATTGCATTGCTAACAGACTGACTGCAGTGCTAACAGACTGATTGCATTGCTAACAGACTGACTGCAGTGCTAACAGACTGATTGCAGTGCTAACAACCTGCATTGCCAACTGGCTGTGGTGCTAATAGACTGACCAATGTTTTCAAGATGGCAAAATTTCAGAAGAAAAGAGCTGTCACTCAAAGGATCAGGATTTCATCCAGTTTTGGGAAAAAAAACAGTGAGAGCTGAATCAGAGATGAGCACAGGTTCCAGATACCTCCCCTGGATCTCATCGCCATGGAGACGCTGATGCTTGCCAGGCACAACAGAACCCAGCCCTGTTAAACAGAACTCCTCTAAAGCAGAGAACTCCCCAAGGGGGAACCACAGAACGCTACCAAAGTCCTTCTAAGTCTGTGTGTGTGAGCCCACTATTGTCAGAGTGTGTTTGGAGAGGATGTTACATATACCCCTTATAGCCCCAGTCTGGCCCACCTACTGGGAGGAGCCAGGAGATGCTGATTGGATGACTGGCCATCTCCATGGTAACCACTCCCCTTTGGCCTTCTACACAGGAGTAGCAAACTTCCACCTGCCAATCAAACTAAAACTCAACTCTGACTGGGCTACTGTGAGATGGGTGGGTGTGGTCACTGTAAGAGTGACGCCGCCTCTCATCTGTTCAACACACAACTTGTAGTTCTCAGTAAGGTGGGGATGGTGTGTGTGTGTGTGTGTGTGTGTGCGCATAGGAAAGCCTCTCATCTGCTCGATGCAGATCGTGGAGCTTTCTGTCAGGTGAGGATGGTGTGTGTGTGTGTGTGTGTGTGTGTACCGGAGACAGGTGGCACAGGTGGGTGTGTACCAAAAGCAGAGGGGTGATGGGCATCTGCAGGTTGGCAGTCATGGGGTAGTTTATAAAGACTTTATAAACACTTATAAACAGTCATGGTGTAGTTTATAAAGACTTTATAAACACTTATAAACAATGGCACCATGAGCTCAAGGCTGACAGATTTCAAAACACTTTTATGAGATCCAGTACTGCAGTGCTGGGACCAGATGGACTATATTAATCCATAGCTCGCTCACACACACACACACACACACACACACACACACACACACACACACACACATACGCATACATACATGCACACACACAGATGAGTGCGCGCACACACACACACACACACACACACACACACACACACAGGCACACACACACACACACACACTCTCCACATCCCCATGGGGTTTCAGTCACTCTGCTGGTTCGTCAGGGTCTCTGCTCCTCTGCCCTCATAGGGACAGGGCCTTATGGGTGTGTTCGGGTAGGGAGTTGTGTGTGTGTGTGTGTGTGTGTGTGTGTGTGGAGGGTGTATGTGTATGTGTGTGTTTGTGTGTGTGTAGATGTTTAGCAGCTGGAGAGTCGGCGGTAGAAGTAGATGTATCCCAGGTCCTTCGGGGGGCGCTCTGACAGACTGACTCTATGGTCATTATAGATCACCCACCTGAAACACACACACACACACACACACACTTTATTGTCATATAAAAAACCCAAATGAAACACACACACACATATACTCTATGGTGATAACAGATCACCCACCTGAAACACACACACACATACAAACGCACACACATACTGTATAGTCATTATAGATCACCCACCTAAAAGGGGGGGGGGTATATGTTTGTGTATGTGCGTTTATGTGTTTTTGTGAGAGTGTGTGCATGTGTGTGTGCGCGTGTGTCCATGTGTGTGTGTGTGTGTGTGTGTGTGTGTGTGTGTGCGTGCGTGTGTGTGTGCGTGTGTGTGGTGGAGCAGGGGTACCCACCTTCCCTCCTTCTTGATGTGACACACATAGTGACCTGACATTGTGGACTCGCCCATGTGACTGATGAAGGCAAACAGCTCATATCCTAAAACACCACAGACATGTTAATACACACTTTCATAAACACACACTCTCCCCGCCTCCCGACACACACACACACAGCAGAGCAGTGGCTTTTGTAAAAAGGAACTGATGAGTGTTTCTCTTGCATTTACACATCAGCTCAGAAATGCTGAGTCATGGTTGCTGCCTCTATCTGCTGAGTCATGGCATTCATATTGATGTAGAGTTCTGAGGTGTGTGTGAAGTGTGTTAAGGTGTTAAAGCTAAAGTGTGTATAAGTTGTGCTAAAGTGTGTATAAGTTGTGCTAAAGTGTGTGAAGTTGCTTGTATTGAATTGTGTGCTTGTTCAGCTCTGCTGTTAGGTGATTGGCTGGTGACTCACGTCCAGGCCCGTCTCTGATTCGTGGGCCTGAGGCGTCTGTGCTGGGAGAGAGGGCGGAGTCACTGTTGCCATTCATACTGGAGGAGGCGTGGTCATCAGGCTCAGTGTCGGCCATGTCGGACACGCCCTCTGGTTCCTCCTCACTCTCAGGATGCGTAAAGATCCAGTCCAGAGCCCGCTCCAGGTTGTTGTTCTGATGGCATTTGTTGTCAACAGAGAGACACCACTGAGTAAATTCCACTGCTATGAAATATGTTATGCTGTAGTTTAGTAACTGACCAACTGCTACATTCTCCTCTGGTCACTGTTAGCTACTGCACACGCTAATCGTTCATGTTTATGTTAACCTTCACAAATCTGTCAGGACTGTCACTCGTTTCTTTGTTTTCTTTCTTTCTTTATTATTTCAGAAATCAGAAAGTAACTAACTCAAAAGAACTGACTTGGAGGGGAACTATATCAGAGAGGTGAAATATATATGAGAGGGGCTACCTCAGAGAGAGAGACTACATCATAAAGAGACTACATCATAGAGAGACTACATCAGAGAGAGACTACATCAGAGAGAGACTACATCAGAGAGAGACTACATCATAGAGAGACTACATCAGAGAGAGACTACATCATGGAGCACTACATCAGAGAGAGACTACTTCAGAGAGAGACTACATCACAGAGAGACTACATCAGAGAGACTACCTCAGAGAGAGACTACATCATAGAGAGACTACATCATAGAGAGACTACCTCAGAGAGAGACTACATCATAGAGCGACTACATCATAGAGAGACTACATCAGAGAGAGACTACATCAGAGAGAGACTACCTCAGAGAGGGTCTAACTTAAAGAGGCACTAAATCACAGAGGAACTACATCAGAGAGGAACTAGCTTATTATGTCAGAGAGGGACTAACTCAGAGAGGAACTAACTCAGAGAGGAACTAACTCAGAGAGGGACTAGCTCAGAGAGGAACTAACTCAGAGAGGAACTAACTCAGAGCCTAAAGTGTAAGATGGAGATCCTCAGTCGTCTGCATCCTTGTGTGGTCAAAGCCTCATTTAGAACAGAGGATCTAAAGACAGAAATAGAGTGTGAATCAGGGCAGCACTATGCGTGTGTGTGTGTGAGAGAGAGGAAGACACAGTTTGTGTGCGGGTGTTTTGTGTGTGTGTATTTCTCTCTGCCCTACGCTATTACTGTCCTTCGCACACACAAGCACCACCACCACCACCACTACTACCCGTGCTCTGTGTGTGTGTGTGTGTGTGTGTGTGTGTGTGTGTGTTTGTCTAGGGCAATGCTCAGAAGGGTCATTTGCCAACATTACCAGTTGTTTGTAAACCACAGCTCCCTAGATCCCTACACATCACACACACACACCACACAACACACATACACACATGCACACACACACCACACACATCCTTCTCTTTCTCACACACACACGCCACCACTACACGCACACACTACATACACACACTACATACATACACACACCACGAGACTCAAACTACACCACACACAAGTAGGCCAGCCAAAGCATTTATAGCATAAGAGGCATGGCACTCAAGCTGTCTCTCTCTCTCACACACACACACACATACACACACACATACACTCTCTCTCACACACACATACATACACACAACACACACTCTCTCTCTCTCTCTCACACACACACACACACTCTCTCACACACACATACATACACACAACACACACTCTCTCTCTCACACACACACACACACACACTAAATGACCACAGGGCAAGTCAAGGCTTGTTTAGTCCAAATAAAAACATGGCAAAAAGCCACTGATGATGCTAAAACATTTGACAGTGACTGTAATGGTGTGTGTGTGTTTCTGTGTCTCTGAGTGTGTGAGTGTGTTTAGTAGGTGTGAGTGTGTGTGTGTGTTTCACCGTGGTCCTGAGGGCTCTGATGGTGTGTTGCCGTGGGAACCCCATGGAGGTGAGGATGGCGATGCTCTCCTCTGGCGGCTGGTTGTCCAATGGGAACGCAGCAGCTGTCGGGGGACTCAGGGGGTCTGGCTCGGAGAATGAAGGGATGGCCAGCGGCTCCGCAAAATCTACACACACACACACACACACACACACACACACACATTACATTAACATTTTACAAACAGCTAAATCTGTTAGTACTTCGGGGGAAACGGGGGTCATGATTTGAATTAAGTAATTAAAGCTATAACTGTGAGGCACACATACACACACACACACACACACACACACAGGTTTATTGGACCCAGTGCAGTTGGCATACAGAAGTGATAGGGTCTGACAGTCAGTATGAGCATCTGGACAGCCTCATGTCCCACACCACACTTCTCTTCACTAATCTCTCCTCAGCTCTTAATGTGACACAGTCACATCTGCTTCCCGAGAGAACGCAGTGTGTGAGGATCAATGGGGTCCTTTCTGACGGGCTCCCCTGGTCTCCCAAGGGTGTGTTCTTACCGATGTTCTGTCCTTACTGTTCTCCTCTGTGTTCTGAGCACACAGAAGCAGCTGCAGAAGTATGTTTGAGAACAGTCAGATTATCAATAATCAGATTATTAATAGTCAGATTATTAGATTTGCTGATGACTCCATTATTAGTCTGCTGGATCATGGTGGATAACTTGAGTACAGACACACTGGTTCAACTTTTAATTCTGCGTTGTGCGTTGTGTGTTGTTGTGTTGTGTGTCGTTGTGTTGTGTGTCGTTGTGTTGTGTGTTGTTGTGTTGTGTGTTGTTGTGTTGCGTGTTGTTGTGTTGCGTGTTGTTGTGTTGCGTGTTGTTGTGGTGTGTGTTGTTGTGGTGTGTGTTGTTGTGTTGCGTGTTGTTGTGTTGTGTGTCGTTGTGTTGTGTGTCGTTGTGTTGTTGTGTTGCATGTCGTTGTGTGTTGTTGTGTTGTGTGTTGTTGTGGTGTGTGTTGTTGTGGTGTGTGTTGTTGTGTTGTGTGTTGTTGTGTTGCGTGTTGTTGTGTTGCGTGTTGTTGTGGTGTGTGTTGTTGTGGTGTGTGTTGTTGTGTTGCGTGTTGTTGTGTTGTGTGTCGTTGTGGTGTGTGTTGTTGTGTTGTGTGTTGTTGTGGTGTGTGTTGTTGTGTTGCGTGTTGTTGTGTTGTGTGTCGTTGTGGTGTGTGTCGTTGTGTTGTGTGTCGTTGTGTTGTGTGTTGTTGTGTTGTGTGTCCTTGTGTTGTGTGTCGTTGTGTTGTGTGTCCTTGTGGTGTGTGTCGTTGCATGTCGTTGTGTTGCGTGTTGTTGTGTTGCGTGTTGTTGTGTTGTGTGTTGTTGTGGTGTGTGTTGTTGTGTTGTGTGTTGTTGTGTTGTGTGTTGTTGTGTGTCGTTGTGGTGTGTGTTGTTGTGTTGTGTGTTGTTGTGTTGTGTGTCGTTGTGGTGTGTGTTGTTGTGTTGTGTGTCGTTGTGGTGTGTGTTGTTGTGTTGTGTGTCGTTGTGTTGTGTGTCGTTGTGTTGTGTGTTGTTGTGGTGTGTGTTGTTGTGTTGTGTGTCCTTGTGTTGTGTGTCGTTGTGTTGTGTTGCATGTCGTTGTGTGTTGTTGTGTTGCATGTTGTTGTGTTGCGTGTTGTTGTGGTGTGTGTTGATGTGTTGTGTGTCGTTGTGTTGCGTGTTGTTGTGTTGCGTGTTGTTGTGTTGTGTGTTGTTGTGTGTCGTTGTGGTGTGTGTTGTTGTGTTGTGTGTTGTTGTGGTGTGTGTCGTTGTGTTGTGTGTCGTTGTGTTGTGTGTCGTTGTGGTGTGTGTTGTTGTGTTGTGTGTCGTTGTGTTGTGTGTCGTTGTGGTGTGTGTCGTTGTGGTGTGTGTCGTTGTGTTGTGTGTCGTTGTGTTGTGTGTTGTTGTGTTGTGTGTTGTGTTGTGTGTTGTTGTGTTGTGTGTCGTTGTGTTGCTGCAAGGTGACTGGGGTACTGGCAGTACTGGACTATCCTGACCCCCCCGTCTGCTGGGAGTTTGTGTTTCTACCTGCAGTTTCCACTCAAGACTAAAAGATTTCAACTTTGTTTTGTTTGTGCTGCTGCTAATCTGCTGAATCTGCACAGATGTCTTTGATGGACTCTGATGGACT
>JAIFZK010000023.1:18912500-18930000 GCA_027481765.1 Tenualosa thibaudeaui | reverse complement strand
GTGTGTGTGTGTGTGTGTGTGTGTGTGTGTGTGTGTGTGTGTGTGTGTGTGTGTGTGTGTGTGTGTGTGTGTGTGTGTGTGTGTGTGTGTGTGTGTGTGTGTGTGTGTGTGTGTGTGTGTGTGTGTGTGTGTGTGTGTGTGTGTGTGTGTGTGTGTGTGTGTGTGTGTGTGTGTGTGTGTGTGTGTGTGTGTGTGTGTGTGTGTGTGTGTGTGTGTGTGTGTGTGTGTGTGTGTGTGTGTGTGTGTGTGTGTGTGTGTGTGTGTGTGTGTGTGTGTGTGTGTGTGTGTGTGTGTGTGTGTGTGTGTGTGTGTGTGTGTGTGTGTGTGTGTGTGTGTGTGTGTGTGTGTGTGTGTGTGTGTGTGTGTGTGTGTGTGTGTGTGTGTGTGTGTGTGTGTGTGTGTGTGTGTGTGTGTGTGTGTGTGTGTGTGTGTGTGTGTGTGTGTGTGTGTGTGTGTGTGTGTGTGTGTGTGTGTGTGTGTGTGTGTGTGTGAGAGTATGAGAGATGGCATGCGGCTCACCCGTCTCTGTAGCATCTTGGCTAGTATTAACACGAGACTCTTCTATGGATGGAAAATAAACATTGATCCCCTTTTCTCTTTTCACACACACTCACACACACACTCACACACACACTCACACACACACACACACACACTCACACACACACACAAACTCACCAGGCTCCTCCATGTGTGCTATGATCCAGTTAAAAGCCATCTCGGCGCCCATGTTTCCTGTGTAATAGACGGCCTTCCGACACGCCTCCAGAGGAAAACCCATCTCTGCCAGCTGCATCACGGACGACTCATCGATCTCTGGAGCTGAGGAGAGAGGGAGAGATGCAGGGATAGAGAGGGAGAGAAAGAGAAAGAGAGAAAGAGAATCCTATTCAGCTAAGTCTCTTTGAGCATAACTACTGCAGCTAGTGTCTGTATGAGGCCTATGACATCTCTCTCTCTCTCTCACACACACATACACACACACACACACACACACACACACACACACACACACACACACACACATACATACATACATACATACACACAGATACACACACACACACACACACAGATACACACACACACACACACACACACACACATACATACATACATAGAGAGAGAGAGGGGGATAGAGAAAAGAGAGGAGAGGAGAGGAGGTGAATACTCACAGTCTGTGGAGTTGCTCATGGAGTCTGGAGGTCAAAGAGAGACGACAGAATCATTAGTGGGTGTGTGTGTGTGTGTGTGTGTGTGTGTGTGTGTGTGTGGTTATGCGTGTGTGTGTGTGTGTGTGTGTGTGTGTGTGTGTGTGTGTGTGTGTGTGTGTGGTTATGTGTGTGTGTGTGTGTGTGTGTGTGTGTGTGTGTGTGTGTGTGTGTGTGTGTGTGTGTGTGTGTGGTTATGCGTGTGTGTGTGTGTGTGTGTGTGTGTGTGTGTGTGTGTGTGTGTGTGGTTATGCGTGTGTGTGTGTGTGTGTGTGTGGTTATGCGTGTGTGTGTGTGTGTGTGTGTGTGTGTGGTTATGCGTGTGTGTGTGTGTGTGTGGTTATGCGTGTGTGTGTGTGTGTGCGCGTGCTTATGTGTGTGTGTGTGTGTGTGTGTGTGCGCGCGTGTGTGCGTGTGTGTGTGTGTGTGTGTGCATGCTTGTGTGTGTGTGTGATACCTCTGGAGTCTTCAGAAATAACAATTCGTGGTGTGTGTGTGTGCGCGTGTGCGTTACCTCTGTCTTCAGGAATGATGATTGGTGGTGTGTGTGCGTGCGTGTGTCTTTGTGTGTGTGTGTGTGTGTGTGTGTGTGTGTGTGTGTGAGTGTGTGTGTTACCTCTGGAGTCTTCAGGAATGACGATTGGTGGTGTGAGGTCGGGAAGCTCCTCCTCCCCATTCTGCAGGCCTGTTGAACGCAGCCGGTTCAGATCCAGGAAGTCTGGCAAGTCTATGGATACATCTGAGGCACACACACACACACACACACACACACACACACACACACACACACACACACACACACACACACACAGAAAAGGTAGAGAGGTTGGAGAAGTAGAGGATCACAGAAAGCTGCATGTGTTTCTATGTGTGTTTGCTCGTGTGTGTAAGTGTGCATGTGTGTTAATGCTGGTGTGTGTGTGTGGGGTGTGTGTAAGTGTGTATGTGTGTTAATGCTGGTGTGTGTGAATGTGGGTGTGTAAGTGTGTATGTGTGTTAATGCTGGTGTGTGTGAATGTGGGTGTGTAAGTGTGTATGTGTGTTAATGCTGGTGTGTGTGTGTGGGGTGTGTGTAAGTGTGTATGTGTGTTAATGCTGGTGTGTGTGAATGTGGGTGTGTAAGTGTGTATGTGTGTTAATGCTGGTGTGTGTGTAAGTGTGTATGTGTGTTAATGCTGGTGTGTGTGAATGTGGGTGTGTAAGTGTGTATGTGTGTTAATGCTGGTGTGTGTGTAAGTGTGTATGTGTGTTAATGCTGGTGTGTGTGAATGTGGGTGTGTAAGTGTGTATGTGTGTTAATGCTGGTGTGTGTGAATGTGGGTGTGTATGTGTGTTAATGCTGATGTGTGTGTGTGGGGTGTGTGTAAGTGTGTATGTGTGTTAATGCTGGTGTGTGTGAATGTGGGTGTGTAAGTGTGTTAATCGTTTGTGTTAATCGTTGTATGTGTGTTTGCGTGTGTGTTTATGCTCTTCTGTGTAAGTGTACCTGGGTGAATGTATGTGTGTTAATGTTGGTGTGTGTAAGTGTGTGTGTGTGTGTGTGTGTGTGTGGGGTGTGTGTAAGTGGGACTGGGTAGAGAAGGTTAGTGAATGTGGTTGAATGCAGGGCAACAGCTCCCTCTGCTGGGCAAGACTCACAATTACTCTTAGGAACGGCATCCAACACTTCTCACACACACATGCACACACTCTGAGGAGATACTCCACATACACACACACACACTCCGCACACTCTGTCTCGCAAACACACCCTGGTACACAAATACTGGTAGACTTCACATACTGTTCCATTTACTGCCATTGGAAACAGCTGTCATTTCAAATCATATTGTTTGGCACACACACACACACACGCACGCACGCACATGCACACACATGCACACACACACAAATCCTACAGGATGACAGGAATAAGGTGCTCTGTTCACACACACACACACAAACACACACACACATACACACACACAACATTACAAACACACATACACACACAACCTTACAAACACACAGACACATACACACACACAACATTACAAACACACAGACACACACACACACACATACACACACAACCTTACAAACACACAGACACACACAGAAGAGCTGAGTGGTGTACCGAGCTTCTTTGGCACCCAGTCCACTCCAAAGGTGAATTTTTTGATCTGAAGAACGAGATGCTCTGGGAAGGAGGCGAATCGGCACGTCCTGCAGAGGAGGAAGGGAGCAAGGAGTCAGTGTGTGTGTGTGTGTGTGTGTACGTGTATGTGTGTGTGTGTGTGTGTGTGTGTGTGTGTGTGTGTGTGTGTGTGTGTGTGTGTGTGTGTGTGTGTGTGTATGTGTGTATGTCTTTCTAGTGTGTGTATGTCAGTCAGATACACATGTACAGATACTAGCTAATGATTTAACTGGAGGATCCCAGTAATCTGAGTAAACATGTGTGGGAAAAAAAAACAGAATTATTGACTAAAGTGCATTTTGACTCCGTGACAGCAGGAGGCGCTACAGGAGAAAAACAAAAAAGCTTTTTGACTAAAACAAAGATGCTAAACCACAAACTCCCAAAGATGCTAAACCACAAACTCCCAAAGATGCTAAACCACAAACTCCCAAAGATGCTAAACCACAAACTCTTAAAGATGCTAAACCACAAACTCCCAAAGATGCTAAACCACAAACTCCCAAAAATGCTAAACCACAAACTCCCAAAGATGCTAAACCACAAACTCCCAAAGATGCTTAACCACAAACTCCCAAAGATGCTTAACCGCAAACTCCCAAAGATGCTAAACCACAAACTCCCAAAGATGCTAAACCACAAACTCTTAAAGATGCTAAACCACAAACTCCCAAAGATGCTAAACCACAAACTCCCAAAGATGCTAAACCACAAACTCCCAAAGATGCTAAACCACAAACTCCCAAAGATGCTTAACCACAAACTCCCAAAGATGCTAAACCACAAACTCCCGAAGTAGGTTTGAAGACTAAGGGGATATTTGATGGAAATATGAGTGAAGAGGTACAACGCTGCAGCACTGTAGGTGTGTTTCACACACACTTTACTTTTCATTGTTTTGCACGAGACACACACACTGTAGGTGTGTTTCACACACACTTTACTTTTCATTGTTTTGCACGAGACACACACACTGTAGGTGTGTTTCACACACACTTTACTTTTCATTGGTTTACACATGAGACACACACACTGTAGGTGTGTTTCACACACACTTTACTTTTCATTGTTTTGCACATGAGACACACACACTGTAGGTGTGTTTCACACACACTTTACTTTTCATTGGTTTACACATGAGACACACACACTGTAGGTGTGTTTCACACACACTTTACTTTTCATTGGTTTACACATGAGACACACACACTGTAGGTGTGTTTCACACACACTTTACTTTTCATTGGTTTACACATGAGACACACACACTGTAGGTGTGTTTCACACACACTTTACTTTTCATTGGTTTACACATGAGACACACACACTGTAGGTGTGTTTCACACACACTTTACTTTTCATTGGTTTACACATGAGACACACACACTGTAGGTGTGTTTCACACACACTTTACTTTTCATTGGTTTACACACACACTGTAGGTGCTGCAAAGGCCAGTGTCTGTTGTTACAAGAGCCTGTTTACTGATCTCTCCCTGTCTGTCATTCGAGGGGGGCGTGTCAGTCTGATCTTACCTGCTGTCTGTCTGCCGAGAGAAATGTGATTCCAATCGGATTATCTGGGTGTCTTTGCTTGATTATGAGTAGGCCAGTTTGGTTTGATATCAGCCTGACTAAGGTGTATACAGGCATTTAAAAAGTTCCATTTTAGCTGGATTAATAATTAGATTTTCTCTTAGTGTGTGTGTGTGTATGAGTGTGTGTGTGTGTTTAAGGGGCACTAGTATATGTGTGTGTGTGTGTGTGTGTATGTGTGTGTGTGTTTAAGGGGCACTAGTATATGTGTGTGTGTGTGTGTGTGTGTGTGTGTGTGTATGTGTGTGTGTGTTTAAGGGGCACTAGTATATGTGTGTGTGTGTGTGTGTGTGTGTGTGTGTTTATAAGGGGCATTGGTCTTACTTGACTCCGGCTGACTTGGCCTGCAAAGCGGAGCTCCAGAAGTCTGGAACATTCTGTGGTTCGGTGAAGGCCTGCAGACAGGCGGTGAAGGGGATCCGCGCTCTCACTGGCTCAGGAGGTGCACACAACGCCTCCTCCGCCTCACGCCGCTTCGCCTCGTACGCCAGCAGCTCCTCTGGAACACACACACACACACACACACACACACACACAATTATCTTTAAGAATCCTGCCACTGAGAAGCACTGTTTTGTCTGTCAAAAGCGATATATATATAAATTTGACACACACACAACTGCGCACTGACAAACACACACACACACACACACACACAGATGAAGACATGTATTTCTCATGCCTCATTGGAACCAGCTGGGTGGGTGGAGCTAGCAGACTCTACCTCGATTGGATGCAGCCTCGATGGGGGCGGGCAGCTGAATAAGATAGTCGACGCGTTGTGTGTAGCGGACCTTCCGTGTCTGACAGCACTGCACCCGCTCCTCCACCAGGAAACGAAACACATCGCTGGGGTTCTCAGAGCCAACGCTGTTCCTCTGTGTACACACACACACACACACACACACACACACACACACACTATGAATGTCTCTCTAAACAGGTATATTCACACAACCCATACACTGATTTGCATACACACAAACACAAAAGCACAACACACACAACATACACCAAAACACACACCCAAACATACACCAAAACACACACCCAAACATACATTACAAACCCAAATACACACCTGCGCAAAAGCATAACACACACAACTCACACCTAAACACACATAACCCACACACAAACACACACAACCCACACACAAACACACACAACCCACACACAAACACACACAACCCACATCCAAACACACACAACCCACACCCAAACACACACAACCCACACCCAAACACACATATGTAAAAGCATAACACACACATGCACAAAACCACAGGGGCTTCAGGACAATGTTTCTACCAGTGTCCCCTTTTGACTGCACACAAACACATCTGACTACACACTGAAATAGACCCACTGTGTGTGTCTGTGTGTGTGTGTCTGTGTCTGTGTGTGTGTGTGTGTGTGGTGTGTCTGTGTCTGTGTGTGTCTGTGTGTGTGTGTCTGTGTCTGTGTGTGTCTGTGTGTCTGTGTGTGTCTGTGTGTGTCTGTGTGTGTCTGTGTCTGTGTGTGTCTGTGTGTGTCTGTGTGTGTGTGTCTGTGTCTGTGTGTGTGTGTCTGTGTCTGTGTGTCTGTGTGTGTCTGTGTGTGTCTGTGTGTGTGTGTCTGTGTGTGTGTGTGTGTGTGTGTGTCTGTGTGGAAGGAGAGGGTTGGAGGAATACACACATGCAAGTTGTGATATGGCCTCTCTATTCTAAGTGGTTACAGAAATAAACCCCACAGATTTGAAATACCACAGGAAACACACACACACACACACACACACACACACACAAGAAATGATCATGGCTTTCTCTCTTCACTAAGGTAAACCTGTGTAATGATGCCTCCTGATCTGCTGTCTTGTAGTAAAATCCAAATCTGTTGTGTCTGCTCCAACACATTTCACACTCTCTCACACACACACACACACTCACACACACACACACACACACACACACACACACACACACACACACAGACACACAGACACACAAACACACTCAGACACACAAACACAAACACACTCAGACACACAAACACAAACACACTCAGACACACAAACACACACACACACACTCTCACTCACTCTCTCTCACACACACACACACACACACTAACTCACTCTCTCTCTCACACACTCACACACACAAACACACACACTCACTCACTCTCTCTCACACACACACACACACACACTAACTCACTCGCTCTCTCACACACACACGCACACTCATTCACTCACTCTCTCACACAATGTGGGTAAATGTGTGGGTTTATTCCTCTCTCACACAATGTGTGTGTGTGTGTGTGGGTTTATCTGGAGTAACAGATAGGGGGCAGCTGGGGGGTCTAATTTTAACCTGACTGAGAAAGTCACTTCAGAGCTCAAGAGTGTGTGTCTGATACCACCACTCCTCACTGTGTGAGTGTGTGTGTGTGTGTGTGTGTGTGTGTGAGAGAGAGAGAGTCTCTGAGTGTGTGTTTGTATAAGTGTACTGGAATCAGAATGTATCTTATTTTCAGCCATATGCAATTGATGCTGTTATGCCTGAGCTCAGCCTGACTCATCATGGACTGGTTCTGTGTGGTTCAGGCCAACTGGGACGACCAACGGCACCTTCTGTCAACCTGGAGCTGTTTAAAGTCAGACTATTTCCTTGTCTGGTGGATCCTTGTCTGTCTCTGTGTCTCTCTGTCTCTGTGTCTGTCTGTGTCTCTGTGTCTCTCTGTCTCTGTGTCTCTGTCTCTGTGTCTCTCTGTCTGTCTGTGTCTCTGTCTCTGTGTCTCTGTGTCTCTGTGTCTCTGTCTCTGTGTCTCTGTCTCTGTGTCTCTGTGTCTCTGTGTCTCTCTGTCTCTCTGTCTCTCTGTCTGTCTGTGTCTCTGTCTCTGTGTCTCTGTGTCTCTCTGTCTCTGTGTCTCTGTGTCTCTCTGTCTCTGTGTCTCTGTGTCTCTGTGTCTCTGTGTCTCTGTGTCTCTGTGTCTGTGGGGTGTTGGTGTTGGGGGGGGGGGGGTCGGGGGTTGGTGAAACTCTCCAGGAACTGGCATCAGATGTCAGACTACCATCCTGTCACATGTACCTTCCCTCACATTCTCAAAAACACTCTCACACACTTGCGACACACACTCTCCCAGACAGACTACACAAACAAAACACCCTGTCAAACCCAATCCAAACAGAGGTCCTGGAACTGCATCAGACTGCCTACTGCTGTGTTTGTGTGGCCTAATGATTAGGGATGTGGCCTAATGATTAGGGATGTGGCCTAAAGATTAGGGATGTGGCCTAATGACCCCCACCGTCTCTGGATGCTGCTGTAGCAGTCAGCCCGCTGCACCGGGTCAGTGTGTGCTTCACCTCACTGAGTGTACTTCTCTAATTCACCATTGGGAGAAATGCAGAGACCATGTTTGATCATGGGATCAAAGAGTGTAGATTATCATTAGGCTAATGGTCAGGCAGGCTAAAGCTAATGCTAATGGAGGCTTACATTACATTACATTAACCTCCACTATTACACATTCAAGGAACTGAGAACTGCCCAGCCCCTCTCTCTCTAACACACACACACACACACACACACACACACACACACACCTCTACAAGGCTGATGAGATGCAGGAAGAACTCCTGTGCATCCTGCTGTCTGTTGGAGGAAAACTCTGGGTGACCTCGGCTCACCAGTGCTTTAAACATCCGTGGAGAGATGCCATTCTGTTGCTTCTACACACACACACACACACACACACACAGAAAAAGAGAAAGAGACAGATGAGCCAATAGCAAAAGCAGGACAATATGATTGTAAATAAATATACTGTAAATCATCAATTATGAGTGCAGATGTTTATCTCAAACAGCTTATATTCACACTTAAGTTGTCCAATGAGATGTGTCAGTACAGAAGACTACTGATAAAATAAGTATCAGTATAGTGGCCTATCAACCCAGAGGCTCCATGGAACAATCCAGCAGCCTCAAATCCAGTAGCAGCGTGATTGGAGCTGAATGTGATTCTGATGATTGTGATTGGAGCTGAATGTGATTCTGATGATTGTGATTGGACCTGAATGTGATTCTGATGATTGTGATTGGAGCTCAAGGTTCCTGTAAAACTAATTCTGCTACTGGAAACTCCAGCAGTAGAAGAGTGTAAAATAGCAAATATATGACCCTCCACATGATGATAATGACAGAGCTCAAAACTAGCTCAAATCATGCTAGCTTCAAATGATGCCTATATATGCCTATGATATTAGCCAGCAAACTACAGGGATAATGGCATTAAAAGCATCTGGATTTGTATACTGGGCTAAGAACAAAATGGAGAAACACAGCTGTGATGTTTACTACCACAGCGACATTATCTGTCATTTTGTGCGCTGCTATGTTGACCTTTACTTCTCTGCACTCGGTATGAACTGTGGACACTTTGTGTCTGCCTGGGCATCTAGCACTCTGGCTAAATAGGGGATGTTCCACAGAAATGGGGATTGTCTGATCACCCTCTGCAAATGTTATGTGCAAACTGTATACACGTCACATTCCTCTGCTGTAAGTTAGCAATGTTGGACAACTGGTTTGGACTGATGGCCACAATGCCAATGTCCCTCATTTGTGCTCTCTAAGGTACATCAAACTGCTACCTGCACTGTAATCAACCATAGACCCCTCAGTAGCGTGAGAAACCATAAAATCACAGCAACATTGAATATCTCAGAATATTCCATGTGGGGGGTGACATACGTGCTACAGCAGCGCCTGTGTCCCTTTGGTCTTACTCTTATTTTGAAGAGTAGTCTTAGTTTGATAGGTATGTTACTCTTATTTTGAAGAGTAGTCTTAGTTTGATAGGTATGTTACTCTTATTTTGAAGAGTAGTCTTAGTTTGATAGGTATGTTACTCTTATTTTGAAGAGTAGTCTTAGTTTGATAGGTATGTTACTCTTATTTTGAAGAGTAGTCTTAGTTTGATAGGTATGTTACTCTTATTTTGAAGAGTAGTCTTAGTTTGATAGGTATGTTACTCTTATTTTGAAGAGTAGTCTTAGTTTGATAGGTATGTTACTCTTATTTTGAAGAGTAGTCTTAGTTTGATAGGTATGTTACTTTTATTTTGAAGAGTAGTCTTAGTTTGATAGAGCTGGAGAGGGCCGTAAATTAAGATGGCGGCCGCTCAGCTTTGGCCTTAGAAGCAGAGAGCAGTATAATACTACAGCAGTAGAATAGTGTCTACTATAGCAGTAGAGTAGTGTATACTATAGCAGTATAGTAGTGTATACTATAGCAGTATAGTAGTGTATACTATAGCAGTATAGTAGTGTATACTATAGCAGTATAGTAGTGTATACTATAGCAGTATAGTGTATACTATAGCAGTAGAGTAGTGTATACTATAGCAGTATAGTGTATACTATAGCAGTAGAGTAGTGTATACTATAGCAGTATAGTGTATACTATAGCAGTAGAGTAGTGTATACTATAGCAGCAGAGTGTATACTATAGCAGTAGAGTAGTGTATACTATAGCAGTATAGTGTATACTATAGCAGTAGAGTAGTGTATACTATAGCAGTATAGTGTATACTATAGCAGTGTGTGAGCAGCAGGTATCATATGTACCTTGTATTCTTCTTTCATCACCTGTTCAATGAGTTCAGATTTCATTGGTGGTTTGGCATACAGACCAGAGAGAAGACCATGGCCCAGTTTAGCCCTGAAAGACAACACACACACACACACACACACACACACACACACAATATACATACAAACACAAGCATGCAGGAAACACACAAATGAAAGAATAGGTTTGATTGCTGAAACAAATGTACTGTAGGTCTCACACACGTCAGTCAGTGTGCACACTTCCATACAGACACACTCTCACACACACATATGTACACACACACATAAACACACACACACACACAGGCCTTTTGCCAGTCTTAATTCTTACATCTGTGTGCTAAAGTCTTGTGTTGGATCCAGAGGAGAGTAGTCATAGATTCTCTGCAGATTCCCAACATACCTGTGGACACACACACACACACACACACACACACACACACACACTGTTATTCAGAGCTCAGTGACACCAGATTTCACTGGGGTGGGTAAATGTGTGTGTGTGTGAACATTTGCTTTGGACATCATTCAATTCATCAATTCATCAAATTATAATCATTTGTCATCGTTGTATCGGATCATATCAGATCCACTCATCTCTCCTGCTGTTTCGTATGGAATCATATCGTATTGGATCCACTCATCTATCCTGCTGTTTCGTATGGAATCATATCGTATTGGATCCACTCATCTGTCCTGCTGTTTCGTATGGAATCATATCGTATTGGATCCACTCATCTCTCCTGCTGTTTCGTATGGAATCATATCGTATTGGATCCACTCATCTGTTGCGAGCAGCATGGAGCAGGAATGTCCACAGGACATGCAGGAGCTTTTCTTCACCAAATTCCTGAAGCTAAAAATGGAACTGGAACCGTTCCTGCTTCTGTTCCAGTTTCTGAAGCTCCAGTCTGTCTATGGGATGGATAGGTTGGGTACTAGACACATCTACCTTAGGATGGGTACTAGACACATCTACCTTAGGATGGGTACTAGACACATCTACCTTAGGATGGGTAAGAACACCAATACCCTACACTACTCCATTTAGTCTTGTCTGGCACTTTAATGGTTGTGTAATGGTTAATGTCTAACTCAATTGTCTTCATTGTTCAATGTCAGTCTTTGTTTAAGCATGAGACAGTAAGAAACGTCATTTCCTCATATTCCTCATATGTCTTGTGCCATTTGTATCATGATGGGGGATGAAAAGGTTCTTCTGCAGAGGTTACAAATGGCACAAGACATGAGGAATTGAAATTACGTTTCTTACTATCCCACCTCCACCCAACTCTATCCTCCACTCCTCCACCTCCACCCAACTCTATCCTCCACTCCTCCTCCACCCAACTCTATCCTCCACTCCTCCTCCACCCAACTCTATCCTCCACTCCTCCACCCAACTCTATCCTCCACTCCTCCACCTCCACCCAACTCTATCCTCCACTCCTCCACCCAACTCTATCCTCCACTCCTCCACCCAACTCTATCCTCCACTCCTCCACCTCCACCCAACTCTATCCTCCACTCCTCCACCCAACTCTATCCTCCACTCCTCCACCTCCACCCAACTCTATCCTCCACTCCTCCACCTCCACCCAACTCTATCCTCCACTCCTCCACCCAACTCTATCCTCCACTCCTCCACCTCCACCCAACTCTATCCTCCACTCCTCCACCTCCACCCAACTCTATCCTCCACTCCTCCACCTCCACCCAACTCTATCCTCCACTCCTCCACCTCCACCCAACTCTATCCTCCACTCCTCCACCTCCACCCAACTCTATCCTCCACTCCTCCACCCAACTCTATCCTCCACTCCTCTACCTCCACCCAACTCTATCCTCCACTCCTCCACCCAACTCTATCCTCCACTCCTTCACCACACATCTTTGAGGTGGTAACATGGGGTGTGTGTGTGTGTTTGTGTGTCTACTTACGCCCTCTGGAACTCTGGGATACTGAAGAGAACCTGCATGGTTGTTCCAAGGTAGCAGCTGTTCCCCAGGTTCTTGATGCCGGTGTAGCCAGAACCGTAAACGGCCTTCAGCTTTAGTCCCGCCTCCTGAATCACCTCCCACTCACTCACACGCCGCTGCACCAGGTTATCAGTATGACCATTCTCAGTCTACACACACACACACACACACGCACGCACACAGACGCACGCACACACACACACACACACGCATGCACGAATGCACGCACACACACACACACGCACGCACACACACACACACACAGATAATATACAGACAACACAAACAAAAAAACACATTAAAAGTTACAAGAGATCATACCAGAACACACACACACACACATACACACACACACACAAACAGCTATGGGCCATACTCACCCTGTTCATCTTTAGCATGTCGATCCCAAAGTGTGCCAGGTGCTCTGATATTTGTGGGTCTAAGACCGCCTCCTCCTCCTCAAATGAGTAAATGTCTGAAGATCAACACACACACACACACACACACACACACACACACACAGTTTGAGGGGCTGAGAAGAGGAAAGGAGGCAATACTTCTATCAATAACAGTATTGTTACCAAAACGATGCTAACATTATGTGTGCAAGCTGTTTGTATTTGATTAATGGCTGCCTGTCAAATTCCTCTGGCTGTAAGTTGGACAAAATGGTCCGAGGGGGTCAAGTAAAAGTTTAGGGTCCGAGGCGGGTCAATCCGGGGGTCAAGTAAAAGTTTAGGGTCCGAGGCGGGTCGATCCGGGGGTCAAGTAAAAGTTTAGGGTACGAGGCGGGTCAATCCGGGGGTCAAGTAAAAGTTTAGGGTACGAGGCGGGTCGATCCGGGGGTCAAGTAAAAGTTTAGGGTCCGAGGCGGGTCAATCCGGGGGTCAAGTAAAAGTTTAGGGTCCGAGGTGGGTCCGGGTGTCGAGCTGACACCCAAGCCACTATCGGTCAGTGTAAAAGGTACAGACACATGCTAATTTTGATAATAATTGCTGGATATTTGGCAATATACAAGGGGCTACAGACCAGACAGACAGGCAGACAGACAGACAGAAAGAAAGAAAAATGGATAGACAGACAGACAGACAGGCAGACAGATAGAAAGAAAAATGGACAGACAGACAGACAGATAGACAGACAAACAGACAGGCAGACACACAGACAGACAGACAGGCAGACAGAAAGAAAAAAAACGGACAGACAGACACACAGACAGACAAGCAGACACACAGACAGACAGGACAGACAGACAGGCAGACAGACAGACGGACAGACAGACAGAAAAACTGACAGACAGACAGACACACAGACAGACAGACAGATAAACAGAAAGAAAAACAGACAGACAGACACACAGACAGACAGACAGACAGGCGGACAATCAACATGCAGACAAACAAGCAGGCAGACAGACACACAGTCAGACACACACACAGGAAGTGTAAGTCTGACTGTCACACACACACACACACACACACACACACACACACCTGCTCCATCCGGTGTGATGGTGTCCAGTTTGACGGCCAGAGGGAAGTTGGTCTCCCGGTAGTGTTCCAGCGCGTGACCGTTCCCTCCGCTGCCGTCGAAGAACCACTTCCCACACATTACAGAACCGTCAGTGAGGTTCAGCCACAGGTTCTCCCGCATCTCACACTTAGAACACTTCCAGCCACTGCCAGACGACACACAACACACACACACACACAATTCACTATTATTACTATGTTTTGATAAAAATGAATAAAATATACAGATTTATGTAAAATGTTCTTGATGGCAATGGTTCAGAGAATGTCATAAAGAATGTTTGTGTGTGTGTGTGTGTGTGTGTGTGTGCATGCGTGCGTGTGTGAGGGAGGGTTTGTCCAGGTGTGTGTGTGTTTATGTGTGATCATGTGTGAGGGAGGGTTTGTCCAAGTATATGTGTGTGTGTGTGTGTGTGTATATGTGTTTGTTTGTGTGTGTGGTCATGTGTGAGGGAGGGTTTGTCCAAGTATGTGTGTATGTGTGTGTATGTGTGTGTGTGTGTGTGTGTGTGGTCATGTATGAGGGAGGGTTTGTCCAAGTATGTGTGTATGTGCGTGTGTGTGTGTGTGTGTGTGTGCTCATGTGTGAGGGAGGCTTTGTCCAGGTGCTTCTCAAGCCTTATGCTGTCTGCTAATCGGAGAGCTTCAAATGTGGGAGAGCTGCATCAGCCATCCAATGAAGGCTCCAGACATTGATGCATTTAGCAGACGCTTTTATCCAAAGCTTAAAGCTCATACATGTAGAGATGAGTATTGAAGACCAGTCTTATATTGATACCGGCTCTTGCCTTGCTTGCTCTTGTCTGTCCCAATGGATCGTTAAGCTCCCCTACACACAGTGCTGTTATTGGTATTTGATGTCATTGTGTCATTCTACTGTGTCTACAATATCAAGCCCTTTCACTTGTTTGTGTGGAGGAGCAGTGATCTGCTTCATGATGAAACTGATGACACGCCTCTGATTGTCTGAATGTGATTTTGAAAAGCCACAGACCTGCGGACACGATAGCACACTAAAACAAGGAGATATCGCTCAAAAGTGCGACCTAGCGGAGACTAAACAACCTTTGATTTCACCTTTGTAAACATCAGACAGGGACAAACACAAGCGGCCTCATGAAACTTCTCAGATTTCTCACTGTAATGTGATTCCTCACATGAAGCACTGGAAGTTTGGAGAGCTGCGTCTTCAGGGCTCAGAATGCACCACTGCCTCAACTATGAACACACTGATCCCCATGCAGTGACTTGTCACCACGTAACAACAGGCTGATGTTGATGTGCATCAAAATCCCATCGGATTAAAAAGACAAGGAGCACGATATTCACCTCCAGTTGAATGATAAGAGTGAGAAGCGCCAATGACTCCTCATGACTGGACTGAACACAACAGGAGTTGAGCAAGAACAGAGCAACACGAGAACACACACACACACACACACACACACACACACACACACACACACACACTCACACACACATACACATACACACAGCTGCAGTTGGGCAAGAGGTTTCCTAGCACACACACACACACACACATACACACACACACACACACACACACATGGCTGCAGTTGGGCAAGAGGTTCCCTAGCATACACAGACACACACACACACACACACGGCTGCAGTTGGGCAAGAGGTTCCCTAGCATACACACACACACGGCTGCAGTTGGGCAAGAGGTTCCCTAGCATACACACACGCACACACACACACTTGTTTAAGAATTCTTGCTGTATACACACAGAAAGTGTTTGATAGCCTGTGAAGTTCTCTTATTTGAAACACGTCTCCCTCACGTCACCTGTTTGTGTGTTTGCATGTGTGTGTGTTTGTGTGTGATGGTGTGTGTTTGTGTGTGTGTGTGTGTGTTTGTGTGTGTGCATGTGTGTGTGTGTGTGCATATGTGTGTGTGTCTGTGTGTGCATGTGTGTATGTGTGTGCATATGTGTGTGTGTGTGTGTGTCTGTGTGTGCGTGTGTGTATGTGTGTATGCATGTGTGTGTGTATGTGTGCATGTGTGTGTGTGCTTGTGTTTGTGTGTGTGTGTGTGCATGTGTGTGTGTGTGTGTGTATGTGTGTGTGTGTGTGTGTGTCCATACCATCTGTTCATGAGTGCTCCTGTCTGTGCTTGTTGTCAGCTTGCAGTTTATATTTATACATCAACCTTTGGCACCAGCAACCAACAGCCAGTCTAGTCTAGTCTAGTCTAGTCCACCATTCACTCTAGTCTAGTCTAGTCCACCATTCACTCCAGTCTAGTCTAGTCTAGTCTAGTCCACCATTCACTCTAGTCTAGTCTAGTCCACCATTCACTCTAGTCTAGTCTAGTCCACCATTCAATCTAGTCCAATAGCCAGTCTAGTCCACCATTCTCTCTCTCTCTCAGCCAGTCTAGTCTTCCACTCTTTCTCCTCCCTCTCTCTCTCACTCTCACTCATTCTTCCTCTTTTCATCTCTCTCTCCCCCCTCTTTTCCTCTTTCTCTATTTTCCTTGAAATCTCTACATCCCTCTCTCTCTCTCTAATTGTAACTCTAACACACACACACACACACACAGAGCAGACCAAACACATGATCGCACACACACACACACACACACACACACACACACACACAGAGCAGACCAAACACATGATCACACACACACAGAGCAGACCAAACACATGATCACACACACACACACACACACACACACACAGAGAGCAGACCAAACACATGATCACACACACACACACACACACACAGAGAGAGCAGACCAAACACATGATCACACACACACACAGAGAGCAGACCAAACACATGATCACACACACACACACACACAGAGAGAGAGAGCAGACCAAACACATGATCCACTGCTTTATCTCACAGGACCTGAGGTTCACACACGCGCACGCACACACACGCACACACACACACACACACACACACAAACAAACAAATGGACTCATACACACAACACACACATGCTCACACACATGCACACACACACATACACACACACAAACAAACGGACATACACATCAAACACACACACACATGCACACATACTGATTCTATTTCTCTAGGTAGTTCTATTAAGCCCAGCACAAGCCATGACCTCATGAATACTACAGCAACACTTTCTGACCCCGGCACCGCAGAGAACCCTTTAGAACAGAGTGGAGGCAGAGAACCCTTTAGAACAGAGTGTAGCATGCTAGTAGACCAAAAACTGTGGGTTCGAATCCCAGCTGCCACTATTGCTTTGTGTTTGTGTGTGTGTGTGTGTGTGTGTGTGTGTATGTGTGTGTGTGTGTTACCTGGGGGGGATGCGTACTCCATTGTCCTGCTGTCGGAGGCTGAGGGCGTGTCTGGACACCTGGACTTCATCCTCCC
>JAIFZK010000023.1:18902500-18907500 GCA_027481765.1 Tenualosa thibaudeaui | reverse complement strand
AGGGCTATAGCAGCAGAGTGCTGTGTGAGGTTCAGTGGGGGACAGAGTTCAGTACAGTACAGTATTTCTGTACATTACTGCACCAATCTATACTGTACAGTACAGTGTGTTGGTGTGTGTTGGTGTGTGTTGATGGACATGGTACACGGACACGCTGAAGAACTGTGAAAAAGGTCAAAGGTCTGTGAATTCAACTGTGCGTCTGCATATTAATGGAGTTGCAGACCATCACTTAGGCTCCTCGTCTGTGCACTCTCTACTCCAATGATGCAGAGCTGTCATGTCCCAGAATGCACCTGCTCAGAGCTTACATTCTCACACTTGTTGGTCGGAGGGGGGTGGAGCCAAACAAAAGTAATCGGAGTAAATTGACCACTAGACCTAAACCTAATGTTCACGGACCATGCACACCTAATGTTCATGGACCACGCACACCTGATGTTCACGGACCACACACACCTAATGTTCACAGACCACACACACCTAATGTTCACGGACCACACACACCTAATGTTCACGGACCACACACACACCTAATGTTCATGGACCACACACACCTAATGTTCATGGACCACGCACACCTAATGTTCACGGACCACACACACCTAATGTTCACGGACCACGCACACCTAAGGTGGCCATCCAGCCCTCTGTCCAGAAAAATAAATTATCTCATTTTAGTTTGTCCAGATTTTGACACTTGCTTCATGCAACAGCAAACAAAGTTTCTAAGTAATGGTGTAAACTACACGTTTCATGAACTTCACTAATTCAGCATGAAGGCTACTGCAGACAATGATCACTTCAGAAAGTTGACTCGAGCAGAGACTACTAGCTACTATCAGAGAATGTCTAATGTAGGACGGACTGCTATTATCAACCTGGATCAACTGAGGTAAAAGACGGAAAATGCTGTCAGCGTCACTCTGATAGGCTATCAACTCCAACTCAGGTCCTGCTGTATATATATTAGACTAAGTTCAAACATGTAGAAAAATATGCAGACCACATAGACACCCTCTCCCGGTTTCAGTGTGTGTGTTTGTGTTTGTTTATATGTGTGTGTGTGTGTGTGTGTGTGAGTATGTGTGTGTGTGTGTGTGTGTGTGTGTGTGTGACTGAAAGCCTGATGGGAGGGAATGTTGTCAGTAGGGGCGTGCACCTGAGCACAGGTCTCCAGTGGGGGAGGTCAGGTGCACTCAAACCTGGAGGCAAAGGAGGATTCTCACGCACACTTGCATCATTGACAAACACACACACATGAGAATTCCAACAAACACTCATGCTAATTCTAACACACCCACACACAGACAAGATGATTCTCTCACACACAATGATTTTCACACACCACACTCTCATGATGATTCTCTCTCTCTCTCTCACACACACACACACACAAGGCTTCACATGTGTAACCGAGCTGATCCCACACAGTCAAGTCAAACCCAAAATCTCCAGTCAAGTCAAACCCAAAAGAGAAGAGAAGAGTGGTGTGTGTGTGTGTGTGTGTGTGTGTTGTGCTTACCTCCTTAACTGTGCGTTTGAGGTGCATGTAAACACTCTGTCCAGTTTTGCGGTAATGTCTCTCCACATGCTCTCTGCCAAAGCCGAGGAATGTGTTCAAACACACATAGAGACCACCTTCTGACTCCTATACACACACACACACAGTCAGTTACCCAGGAAAAGAGCTTGACCTTTATTCTGTAAAAACTAGAAGACACCATTGCATATTGTCAAAGCAAGTATCCTCTTAAACACAGAGACAGCACCATGTAGGGCAGTAGCTCAGGGAGCCTAGTGAGTTCAAATAAATAACAATCAATATTTTATTCATAATACAAACAACAGCCCATACATTAATAACATCAATGTTATCATATTCATTTTAAACACAGTCTGTTAAGCCATATTAACCTAAAATCATGGAGGTCAGACAGGCCTGACTGCATGACTGCAACAGTAAAACAACACGCCTTGGCGACCCTCTCTGCTCAAAAGCGCTCAGCCACACAGCCGGCACCACACAATGGTCCCACGCCCCAGGAATGAGGCCAGAGGCTGCGCAGGTTTTTATCGCAGTCGGCCAAGACGTGAAGCCCACTTACACTGCATGCTCGCCCTATATCCGTGTGGGGTTCGGCCTCTGAAACCTTAAAGTGGACAAGAGTGTCACACGAGCTTTCGCAGCGCGGGGTTAAAAATAACCCGCCTCGGTGTGACACGACGGACTCCAAACAGCTGAGTCACCTTTTAAATTGTTTCGTGTGAGGAACTGTAGACCGAACGACGCGATGTCACCTCAATTCAATGTGAATGCAGATATTCACCCTCCAAGGCGAAAACTCGAATTTACTGTAAATGTTCATATGACAAAACTTCAACAGGTCAAACAGCCTCTTGGCCTGTATTCTTACAGGCCCGTTAGCCGACGGTGATCCACCTCCTGGATCCAGTCCTGGACTCGGTTACTTTTAGGAGGTGTTACAGTAAGACACAGGTTGGAATTTGTAATACACGTCCGAGACACAGGAATTTGTAATACGTCCTTAATTTTAGTGGCAGACTGTTGCTTGCCAGGCCCTCCAGGAACGTCTCTCCCACCAGTATTTGGCAGTGACCAGGCTGCATTATATATATATATATTTAGGTTACTAGAGAAGAGCTATCAGCTGCACACACAAATTATGACTTTTAACCAAATTATGACCATCCTCGACCAAACTGCTGTTGACAAACACCACTGCCAATCCCTTATCTAACAGCGGATTCGTGTAATTATTTCCACACACATCGCTCGAGTTTACGTAAACAGTGACCACGGCAGCGACGATATCCTCTCCGCTAGTTGAGCAGCACTTCACGTGTGCGAGGCAGTCTCGGTGCTGGGACCGACCCGTTATTAAACCAACCCCCTACAGAACACAACCGCACAGAACCAGGCTACTTACAGGGGAATCGTAGGAAAAGGCGCATTCGCTCTTGTAGACTCTGTCGCCGGTTCTAGGCACTCGGATGGTGGGCATGTACGGAACCAGGAGCTCTCCCAGATCTGTGGCCATCTTCGAACTCCGGTGTCTCGCTCCACAGTGGTGCGAGAGTTCGCCGTGCTGACTGTCAGTGCAGAGACGAGCTGGCTGCTACTATTTTTAAATCACACAGCTCCGACATTCCTTCAGGATCAGGGGGATGTGACGATCAAAACATAGGGGAGGGACAGCAAACACAAAGGGGGGATGTCGGGTAGTGACCCTAATGTTTGTCATTTTCAGGGGCTCCAATTGAAATCGATTTCACCTCAGCGCAATAGCATACAGTCTGGTCATTGGTTCCTCCTTCAACGGCGCTCGATGGAAACAGAGGAAGCGCATATATTGTCTCTGTCTCCGTGGTCCGTGCGCCTCAAGCGCCCCGCGATGTTGCCAGCCCGTGACAGCCTCACTTGAATAGGAAAACAAGGATCTGCTGTTCTCTTTGCCGCGCGAAAACACAAGAGGGCGGATTCATAGGTCTAACACCGACGTTTTATGTTTTAACGTTCAACTGACTGAAAAATCCGTTTCATGTTTTAACGTTCAACTGACTGAAAAACCAGTTTCATGTTTTAACGTTCAACTGACTGAAAAATCCGTTCTGCACACAGCTGAAAGAACTGAAAGCACCCATTGGGTTGGCCTTTATAAGTGTGTGGAGCGATGTCTATTTAGTAGCTGGACAGGCTATCCTAAATCTCTGGGCCTCCTTCCCTCTAGAATGCTTGACAAAAATGCGCATTTAAACGCAACCGTCTTATTTCTCGGGAGTCAATGTCGACCCAAACATTTTTTCATTTGAGCTTCGAGCTTGTTGTCATTGTAGTCTGTAATTGTCTTTCAAAGTTTTCCTGTTTGTTTTCTTACTTACTTAATGGTAAGTAACCTCCTTTTAATTTTATCTGTGTCGTACAGCCGTACTCCTTTTGACTTATGTTTGATAATGTGATGACAGTAATGTTTGTGCATTAAGTTCAGTTTTGCTTCTGTTTACCTACAAAAAGTTGTCATTGCAGTCCACATTTAGTCAGCCTATTTCCTCAGCAACTTACTTTTTAAGTGTAATAATCATGTCAAACCCAGACAGGCTTGATTTGTGCATCACAGACTGCCGTCGCCGGTGGCGCCCTCTGGCGGGGGTTTTGCGCACTGCTCCAGCAGGTGCCAAGACTTTCTCCCCGCCCCTGGCGACACCTCTGGCTAATCTCATCTTATCCCTTTGGCAGTGATGTTTCCATGAGCGCCATCAAACTCCATGTTCTCCAGTTTCTGACATGTGCAGTGAGGAGTCTTCACACCAAGCCAAAGCTATGACTGGTCTCCTCAAATCATCAAACCAGAGCTGTGGAACTGCCCCCCCCCCCCCCCACACACACACACAAAACTGGTCTCCCTCACTTATAAAACTGAAAAATATGTAATCTAAGTTATATTATTATTCAAACTTTTCTGTTGTATGTTACACAAATGTGATATTAAACTTTTGGAACTTTTTTGATTTCATGGAGATTGTTTAAACTATTCCTTTTTCAAAGGGGGTGTACTCATTTATGCTGGGCACTGGAGCTGCAGTCCGCCATGCAATGTAACGTGTAAACATCTTCATCTTCTCCTCGTCATCTGCATGCTTAAGGCAGTTCAGCCAAGACACCAAAACAGAGTGAAGCTTCTAGAACACAGATGGAGGGCCAAGTCTCACAGGCAGGTTTTGCTCAGTTTTGCAGAACAAAAGTCTAAAGCGCTCGTCTGTCGTAGGTATGAAGTACCAATCAATCACAAGGGTGAAACACTCATCTGTCATAAGCGTAAAGCACTCGTCTGTCATAGGTATAAAGTAAAGTAAATCAGTCGTCTGTCAGGTGTAAACAGACTGAGTCACTCGTCTGGCCTAAGTGACGCTTGATGATTATAAGTTAAATGAATTGACGAGAGAAGCTGTTTAAATAGTGGACACACTTTACTGATGCA
>JAIFZK010000023.1:18890000-18897500 GCA_027481765.1 Tenualosa thibaudeaui | reverse complement strand
CCTAACCCCACACTGCTCCCTTGAGGAAGGCACCTAACCCCACACTGCTCCCTTGAGTAAGGCACCTAACCCCACACTGCTCCCTTGAGCAAGGCACCTAACCCCACAGGGCTCCCTTGAGCAAGGCACCTAACCCCACACTGCTCCCTTGAGTAAGGCACCTAACCTTTCACTGCTCCCTTGAGTAAGGCACCTAACCCCACACTGCTCCCTTGAGCAAGGCACCTAACCCCACACTGCTCCCTTGAGCAAGGCACCTAACCTCACACTGCTCCCTTGAGCAAGGCACCTAACCTCACACTGCTCCCTTGAGCAAGGCACCTAACCTCACACTGCTCCCTTGAGCAAGGCACCTAACCTCACACTGCTCCCTTGAGCAAGGCACCTAACCCCACACTGCTCCCTTGAGCAAGGCACCTAACCCCACACTGCTCCCTTGAGTAAGGCACCTAACCCCACACTGCTCCCTTGAGCAAGGCACCTAACCCCACAGGGCTCCCTTGAGCAAGGCACCTAACCCCACACTGCTCCCTTGAGCAAGGCACCTAACCTCACACTGCTCCCTTGATCAAGGCACCTAACCCCACACTGCTCCCTTGAGCAAGGCACCTAACCTCACACTGCTCCCTTGATCAAGGCACCTACACACACACACAATGTAGAAGGTGTGAAGGTGTGAAGGTGAAGGCTCTGGGTCAGTGTGTGCTGCACCGTTTGCTTTTCACTAAATTACAATTGGCATCAATGCAGAGACCAAAAGAGTAGATGATGATGATAATAATAATAATAATAATAACAATAATATACCTCATCTCTGCCTTCTCCTGCTCCATGTGGACCATGGCCATCATCTTCTCGTAGTCTTTGGCTGGGTCGTCCAGAATGTTCCGCGCTATCCACCTGGTGATGGGGTGCTGCAGAAGAAAAGAGAGCTTAGTTACTACAGAGATATGTTGCCATGGCAATCAAACCTGTCCACTTCCCAGTCCTCCACATGACATCAGAACTGATATCTTGGAGAACATAACATCAAAACTGTGTGTGTGTATTTATTCCGCTGTCTGATCAAATTTCCTATTGTGCACCTATGAAGTAGTTCCACTTTTCCGGCCGTGTTACACTTGCATATCAATTCGCCCAACTCAATGTGGAGTTTAAATGAACAGTCACATTAATACAGGGTAACAGTTTAGCAGCCTGACCAGCCTCTGCTGCAGAGCAACATGTTAACATGTGACTGAGATGGATTTGAACTCTGTTACACTGCATTTAGGAGTATGGGAAACAGTGATTCTACAAAAGCCAAGACAGCACAGAATGCTTGGGTATGATGCTTGACAGCGACAGATCGAACTAACGACCCACTTTTAATCATAGCAACTATCCATTTAGAACTGCACAGCAGTTTATTCCAGGAGGTTTTGAATGAATCTATGTGCGGCGGAAAAAAAGCAGTTCTGCAGATGTTCAGTTCAGCTATCAAAACGTGTAAATTGTCAGCAAAACTACATAGTACAGACATGGTAACAGTGATCTAAGCGGGACAATGAACTCCATGGCGTATCATACATCATATATCAGTTAACATTGCACTTGAGGTGTAAAGGCCCCATCACCACCACAAACGTGCAATATTCACCGATATACACATGCTGTGTCGTTCACTATCCCCTACAGACATATGTATGCACACACACATACACATATGTATATTTACATTTACATTTATGCATTTAGCAGACGCTTTTATCCAAAGCGACTTACAACTTGTCAACTATCAAGTGTTCAGGGCCAGTCTCCCCTAGAGCAATTTAGGGTTAAGTGCCTTGCTCAAGGGCACAACGGTGGCAGCTGTATACAGCTGTATAAACATCTGTATAAACTATGCGTCAAATAAATCACTTGCATTTAGCCATAATTTACACTGTACCTTGTAGTACTCCCAGTGTTCAGGTTCATAACCCTCAGGAATCTCAGCCAACTCTGCCTCTCCTTAAAAAAAAATCAACAAATATTGGACAAATGAAATATTGTAAAATGTAAGCTAATTGAATATCAATCTTTTAATTGTTTCTGATGCAAATGCTTTATGTCAGAGGAGGAGTAGTATTATTGGTGTGCAGGTGGACATACAGCAACAGCAACTCACCAATAAACAAATTCACAAAAGTCACTAAAACTGCAAGAGGTACACCGGTAAGCAGAGTATAATATGCCTGAAAAAGAAGATTAATCCAAAGACAAAACATTTGAAAACCTTATGATGGCAGACCAAGCAATATGAAAACGGTGATCATTGGTCATCATAAATCACCAGTTAACTATCGTGGACAGATGTTTAGAGGAAAGAGATTGGAGAGAATGTAATACAAGCCAAGCAAGATAAACTGTAACGTTAATTCTACCAGACACACACGATCCTACTCTACCATGAGACGCAGGAATCTTCTGTCGTAGTAGTCGGATGGTTTGATGATGAACATCCGTTTCCCGTGACTCCCATAGCGAACCACCGCTGGAAGAGAAATCCACATTGTAAAGAAGTTAAGTTGTGTTTGGATTATGCTCATTCACTGACAAACATCAGTCCAACATACAACAAACAGCCGTTACTCGTAGGTTGACGTTATTTTCCCGGCTAACAATGAACAATTGTGGATAAGTTACCCACTGTCAAGTTCATCTCATATGAACTGTTGCTGACTCTAAAAAGTACAAGTTAACGTATTTTGTCGTGATGACCTCTTTAAATAACACGATCGTGGGACTCCATATCTAATTCTTCAGTAATTGATCAGTAATTAGTTTCTAGGTCAGTTGACTGGCAATCAGTCTTCTACGTAAAGGTAAGTAGAGGCTGCTAGCTCTTTTGGCTTTGCATTACACATTAGCGCTAGCACCTTCTCCACTTCTGAGGACTGACACCTAGGACTGAAGGTCACGATCAAAACAAACCTCCACTGCAACCGTTTCTACTGTAGTTGAATACATATGCGCTACTCACCCTTTTCTGTCCGTAAAGCTGAGCCAGAAAGTAAAGTCCCAACGGGAACGCCGCGTTTTAGAGGATTCAGCCTGGCTGCGAGGGCAGCGGCAGACCGCAGGACGCTCATGCCCACCATCACTACTGTAGGCTCACTTCCGCTAAAGAGGCAATATGATTGGTTCTTATGTTATCTGTGACGCTCAAAACACCATCTTAACTGTGGGAAAAATAAAAAGCTTTTTTTATCATGTCTGTCATCTCAGAACTGATACTCTGTCTTATATAGACATAAATACATGTACATTTTTGGAAATACTTCTAAAAGATGCTACACAAAAAAGTGCGTGAGAAAAATTAAAATTAAAGCAATAGAGGTGCATCCTGGGTAAAAAGGAAGTCGTCGGCACCCTATACTGTCTATGTCGGCACCTGGTCAGTTCCAAAATGGCTGCGACCTCTGCATGGCGCATTGCAGGATTATGCAGGCAGTTTCAGCGTTGTGTGTCAGTATCTTCAACTCTACAGCAGACAGAATATTTTTCGTTTAGATGTATCAGTCAGCAGGTAAACAGGTAATGGCTCATAATTGTTTTTGTTCGAGTCAGTCTGATGCGTCGTTCAATGATATGAAACTAGCTTGTTGTTAGCATCACATTAGCATAGATGATGTTGAGTGTGAATGTTATAAACAGAGGGGGTTGAAGCGGGGCAGTAATCAAAGAGCTTTGTTATAATAACAAATATAATTATATCTCTCAGGTGGAGCCCTTAGTAAATGTCGGGTTTCCTGTTTCAGACTGAACTCATTCTCTCTAGCAACGCGGCCCGTGCACTGCAGACTTTTCCATACATCACATCAGCGGAAGGGCCTTGAGGAGTTTTTCGACCTGCCAGAGAACTGGGGTGAAGCCACTGTCAAGTCTGGTACGCATGTTGGCTTGGAGTCATATCAACAGGGCCAGACTATTTATGCTGGCCAGGAATAACCATTTCCTCACGACTTGAATGGATATAGAATAGTTTTAATTTGCATAATCATATTACTAAAATGTTGGTTATTCTGAACACAGACGGGCTTGTGTGCTCAGCGGTAGGTACTGTATATTTACTGTAATTCATCCTCAGGTGCCCCATGGACTGCTAAACAGTTAAGGACCAAGAGCAACCAGGACTTACACAAACTGTGGTACATCAGTGGACTATCTGTACATTGAGGATCTGTACATTATTGCCAGAGATGAAATGATGTTCTAACGGAAGTGTGTGTGTGTGGCGCAGGTATGTTCTACTGAAAGAGAAAAACATGCTGATGACCACTGAGCAGGAGTCCAAGAGGCAGCGATTGCCCATGCCCAGTCCAGAGAGGCTCAAGAAGGTACACACACACACACGTCACATTATCAGGGTTGCTAGAGTTAAGTAAGCAGACCAGTTCTTCAGAAATGTCCTAAAGAGTGTGTGTGTGTTTCACTGGCCTTTCTTGCTGCACTCAGGTGGAGCGCTCGATGACCAGGCTGGACACGGTGGTGCAGGAGAGGGAGGGGGTATTGCGTCTGCTCATCACTGGTCAGGACAGGGGACGGCCCGGAGCCTGGAGACGCAATGTCTTTGGACAGGTCATCTGGTGAGAATAACATTCCATCATCTCTCTCACTCACTCACAAATGCACACACACGCACCCCCCCCCCACACACACACACACACACAGCTGTCTACCATGTCTAAACCACTTCCTTGTTCTTCCCCTAGGTATCGCTTCAGAGAACACCCGATCCCCTGGCATCTCAACACTCGCTACAAGAGAAAACGCTTCTTCACACCTGCGTTTGTCGAACCTTATGTCAGGTAAGAACACTCACACCTGCATTTGTTGAACCTTATGTCAGGTAAGAACACTCGAGACAAGAGAAAACGCTTCTTCACACCTTATGACCATATATCAGGTGACAGATGACCTTTGTGAGACCCAAGGCTTACTGTTCAACAGCCATCAGATTCTCTTTAGCTGCACATCAGGGCCAGATCCAACACAGACACACACACACACACGGGGCCAGATCCAACACACACACACACAGACACACACGGGGCCAGATCCAACACACACAGACACACACACACACACACACGGGGCCAGATCCGACACACACACACACACAGGGCCAGATCCAACAGACACACACACACACACGGGGCCAGATCCAACACACACACACACACACACAGACACACACACACGGGGCCAGATCCAACACACACAGACACACACACACACACACACACGGGGCCAGATCCAGCTCTTAAGTGAAGTGCAGCTTCAACTGATGTAAGGGGGATGTGTGTGTGTGTGTGTGTGGGTGTGGGCCAGATCCAGCTCTCTGCACCCAGCCCTGATATCGGACATCTGATAGTGTCTGGGTCGTCTTTGAGTGTTTGTGGCAAATTTGAGAGGTTTGGAAAGCGTGGCCCATGTTGAAAGACAATAAGATGTTGAATCGGCCGCAAACAAGCTGGCAGACGTCAGTAATGGGGATCACTCTCATTGGCTGCTTGGCTTGTCACTGCTCTTGTCTCCAAGGGAGACTCAAAGGTCTGTCATGGCACTCAGGGAAAGATTCATTTCATATCAAAGCATTTTAGCACATGACATCAAGACCTAACTGATAAGCACATGACATCAAGACCTAACTGATAAGCACATGACATCAAGACCTAACTGATAAGCACATTGCACTCCTACTGTCTCTGCTTGTTGGATTTCACTTATAAAGAACTATGGGCCACATTGAGCATGGAGTCTGTGATGCACTGTGATGTGTTTTCTTTCATCAGCTCTGTAGTGCAGGCCTCCTCCATGCCATGAAAATGTCGTCCATGAGTGCATTGTGTGAGTGTAAAAAAACTCATGTTATCCAAGGAGAATCATCACAGCGCTACTGCAGGGGCAAATACAAAATTAGGCTTCTCAGTGGTGCTGAGGCCATTTGTCTGGGATTGAACAAGCAGGGGACTGAAAGTTTTGTCATTGCTCTCATGGATTTAGTCTGTATGGCCTACGCACTCCGATAGGAAATAGAAAATAACTATAGACAACTGACACAGCTGAGTCATCGATGTCCACACTGTCTAGGCTTCCTGTGTTGTCTTCATCTTCTGAAGGTGTTACTATTGGTTAACTGTGTGTGTTTGTGTTCCAGGCTGAGGCGGGAGAAGCTCCTGCGCTCTAAGCTGAGGAAAGCCCAGTTGGAGAGGCAGCAAAAGCAGAAGCTGGCTGAACTTTACCCCAAAGCAGCGGCACACACACCCTGAGCTCCTCCCCAGAGCAGCATCACACACACACACACACACACACACACACCCTGAGCTCCTCCCCAGAGCAGCATCACACACACACACACACACACTCCCTGAGCTCCTCGCCAGAGAAGCATCACACACACACACACACCCACCCTGAGCTCCTCCCCAGAGCAGCATCACACACACACACACACACACACACACACACACACACACACACACACCCTGAGCTCCTCCCCAGAGCAGCATCACACACACACACACACACACACCCTGAGCTCCTCCCCAGAGCAGCATCACACACACACACACACACACACACACACACACCCTGAGCTCCTCCCCAGAGCAGCATCACACACACACACACACACACACACACTCCCTGAGCTCCTCGCCAGAGAAGCATCACACACACACACACCCACCCTGAGCTCCTCCCCAGAGCAGCATCTCACACACACACACACACACACACACCCTGAGCTCCTCCCCAGAGCATCACACACACACACACACACACCCTGAGCTCCCTACCACTACAGCAGAGACTAATTGCCAGACACGCCCTGTCCACCCGATACATGCCAACGCCCCTCCTCGCCGTTGTGTGTGACCATGTGAGTCTTCTCCTGACTCTGGAAGTTACTTCAGTAGGAGCGGTGTGATGCAAGAGAGGATTACAACTGATGTAAGGGACGTGTGTGTGTGTGGGGGGGGGGGTTAAGGGATCTTGCAGCTAAGGGGTGTGTGTTGGACATTGGGCTAACCCTGGGCTCAGTGGGTGAAGTTATCTGTCTCTTCTGTCCTGGCAGTCCATGTTTATTGGAAACGTGTTTGTTGTTGTGTGACATGATTCTGTGCATCGAAATAAATAAAAACAGACTTTTGTACAGCTCTGCTTTTGGATCTCCATCAACAGCAAATGTTTCAACGCAAAGACGTGACAATAAAACAGTTTATTTTTCAAAAAGTCAAACAGTGACATCACAAGGCAGCTGCAGCCTGACTGGGAGCGCAGAGGGGTGGGGTCAGAGGCCCCCAATCCTTCCCGCCTCCAGACGCATGAAAGACAGAACGACTCCCGTTTTCGTCTACTGCGCTCGGAAATCATCCCAAGGGAGTGCTAACCAGTTAGCAACTTAGCTAGTTGGCCATGGGAAACTGCATTGCAACCAGCATAGTCACTAACTTAGTTATCTATTCTGGTTTT
>JAIFZK010000023.1:18877500-18885000 GCA_027481765.1 Tenualosa thibaudeaui | reverse complement strand
AGAACACACACACCCCAAATTAACACAGCACGTTTGACCTCCCAGCATGAGGCACACTCACTCAGTGTTTGAGAGAGAAAGAGAGTGTTTGAGAGAGCTAGACTAAGCTGGAGAGAAAGAGAGTGTATGTGCATCTGTGTGTGTGTCTTGCTGTCACTTAGCCACATGTATGGGGATGGCCTTGGTGTGTGTGTGTGTGTGTGTGTGTGAACTCACCTTGCTGTAGGACGTAGCCATCATGTACAGGGATGGCCGTGGTGTGTGTTGCCCCGCTGTCCAACACTAGACCCGTGGAGCGCCCGTTGGCAAAGCTGACACACACTCAGTTAAGGGAGTCATCTCTCACACACACACACACACACACACACACACACACTTCAACTCTGTCTGACATCATAATTACTATACACACTTACTTCAGAACACACTTACTTTCTTGTCTTTAGGACCCCCAGTGGCAACGTGACCTATGAACCCTATGTGACCTCAGTAGAGTATAAAGGAGTCATGTGATTGTGATGCGGCCTCAGTAGAATATAAGGGAGTCATGTGATTGTGATGCGGCCTCAGTAGAATATAAGGGAGTCATGTGATTGTGATGCGGCCTCAGTAGAATATAAGGGAGTCATGTGATTGTGACTAGAAGGATACGCTGAGAGAACTGCAGTCTTGCACAGGAAGAAGGCGGGAATGTTGTAGTGCTCAAACATCATCTCTGTCAGCTTTTCACGCTTCGCTCGGGTGTTCCACTAGTACACACACACACACATACATACACACACACACTCAAAGCCAATACATAGTTTCCACACTAAAAAACACATGCCCAACAAATAAGAGATAAAGCCTGTGGTATATTTGGCTATTTGTCTGGTCAGTGCAGGAAATAAAGGTCATGGAGACCCAGGGGAGAACAAGGAGAGAACGCTAGGAGAACGCTAGGAGAACCCTAGGAGAACGCTAGGAGAACGCTGAAAACACTCACCGAGGCCTCGGACATGAGCACTGGGTGCAGGCCGGGCTCAGACTTGAAGTGCATCTTATAGGTGTGGTCCAGGATGGCCTGGAAACTGTCCCAGTCTTCAACTGAACATGGAAACCAAACACACACAGATTGAACAGAGATCTCGGAGTCCTTCATAGGCAAGAGTGAACAGGCAAGCTGGAGTTACAGGATGAAGGAAAGATGAAAGGGGGGGAGGGAGGAGAGGAGAGGAGTGGAGAAGTGGAGTGGAGAGGAGTGGAGGAGTGGAGAGGAGAGTGGAGGAGTGGAGGAGAGGAGGAGTGGAGAGGAGTGGAGAGTGGAGGAGTGGAGGAGAGGAGTGGAGAGGAGTGGAGGAGAGGAGAGTGGAGGAGTGGAGGAGAGGAGAGTGGAGGAGTGGAGAGTGGAGGAGTGGAGGAGAGGAGAGGAGTGGAGAAGTGGAGGAGAGGAGAGGAGAAGTGGAGGAGAGGAGAAGAGGAGGAGAGGAGAGTGGAGGAGTGGAGGAGAGGAGAGGAGTGGAGAAGTGGAGGAGAGGAGAGGAGAAGTGGAGGAGAGGAGAGGAGTGGAGAGTGGAGGAGTGGAGGAGAGGAGAGTGGAGGAGGAGTGGAGGAGAGGAGAGGAGAAGTGGAGGAGAGGAGGAGAGGAGAGTGGAGGAGTGGAGTGGAGAAGTGCAGTTTGAGGGCTAGAGCTAAAAGCAGCATCCATCATCTCATCACCAAATGTCCCACTGTCTCCATCCAGGCCAGGACTCCAAGGACAACCAACCCATAATAATCTGTGCTGCCAGGGACTGTCTCCAAGGAAACCAGCCAATAATAACCTGCTCTCTAAGGCACAAGATTTCTAGAACATTATCCTGTCAATCACGCTTCTACCCTGACTGTCATAGAAAAGAATGAACCCCCCCGCCAACAAGGAGGAACACACACACACACACACACACACACACACACACACACACACACACACGTACTCATGCCATTCTTGAGTGGGGACATGAGCTCCATGTTTGCGCGTGGCACACGCAGCTGGTTTGTGTCAATGTAGTAGGTGGTGCCGCTCTGCTTGGGCTTCTCGCCATCTGTCTCCATGGCAACACTGCCATCCTCCCGGTCCAGCGTCACTCCAATCACCGTCGGGAAGTCCGCCTGGCAGCAGAGGAAACACACAAATCAGCCCACACATGAAACAATCAGACACATGAAAAACAGCAGTGGAGGCTGAGGTCTCTCTCCACTACAGCTGCTGGCCCATCCATCCATCCATCCATCCTTACATCTCTCCATTCATCTTCCCTGACCAGGTCTGCTGACAGAAACGTCGCTCAACTCCACACTTGAGGTGCAGCTAGTGACTGTTTCTTCTGAGGACCCCAACCATGAGACCATGCCGCACATTAAACTTCTAAAATGACCCCCCTTCTTCACAAAATAGTGTCTGTCTAAATGTGATGATAATGGGGGGAAGAGGGGGGGGTGTGCTCGTGCCGTCTTACTTTCGGACAGTCTTCACCCGCGTAGCCTGCGCGCACAGTGTAAGAGCCGATGTCAAACACGAGCGCTCCGACCTCATCTGCACGAAAACACAAACATTAACACATCACATCCATATCACATCGTCTGCAAGTTAGCGTTTGTCATGTAGATCACAGTGAAAGAGAACGGTAAGCACACTTCATCAGATAAGTAAAAAAATAGGATACATCAGTGAATTTTAAAATGAAAACACTGTAAATGTTCGTCTCAGTAGCAAACGGCAACATATAAAAGATGAATAATCACAGAAAACATCATGAACTACACCATTATCACACTCTTGGCGCACAGCTGCTAACGTTAGCGGATAGCTATCTTCGGTAGCTCCTCCATTCGATTAATTCCTCTAAGTGTTTTGAGCATCTATTCGTGCAAGGGATATCATTGCTCTCTTTCACGTCCACTTATAAGGTACAGTCTATGTGCAGCAAAACAGACTCGCTCAATGTTCTTAGTATTGTTAACGTTAGCTAAGAAGATAGCATGTATGCTAACATCATAAGACGTTGGGCCAATACAACGTGGCGTGCTCATTAATTTCGCTAGCAATACAAAATAACACTTACCGCCTCCGTACACCCCACCGCTCATCCTCACCGTGCCTGGATTCAAACAACTCGGACTAGTTGACAAACTTTACTAGCAAAAACGATCTCAAAGCTGCGAGCCTTCAACCACAACAAAGAAATGAATTAAATTTGGTCTACCTAGACCACGCACCGGTAGATCCCACTTACAGCCAATGAGATGTCAGTATTTTTATGGCCCCGCCTTAAAGCCTACCGCCACTTCCAAGTTGCGTTGAGATAACAGAACGACGAAAGCGTCAATAGCATGTACCAGTGGGAAAAATTAACTAATGATGTTAGTAAAAGATAAAAAAATATTTAATAAAATGTATACTTTTTTCAGTCTACTCGTACAAATTGGAGAGGGGGTTATAAAACGTAATGTTAATCAAATGTAAAGCTGAAAACATAATATTGATATTGGATAGACCACAAAGACAGTTATTTTGTTATATCGCTGTCTTGGGCATCCTAATGGCAACATTAGTTTCTGCTACCCTAAATCCCGTTCCCTCAACCTGGCCTTCTTAAAAATGAAACTCCAGAAGGATTTCTTAGCACAACTCTGTCACATTGATGAAGTTGTGTGTTCTATAAATGAAGGTAATTGGACAAAAAATATATGCTTAAAAGGAAATAAATGCACCAACTCTGATCATCTGTGGGCCCTACGCAACGGCCTCTTTAAGAGCGCTTCGCTGCACGAGCTGCACAATGGGATCCCCAGGGCGCCGGCGAGGTACTCGCGCGCACCCTCCACACAACCTCGCACTGTACCGGAGCACAGCTGGCGGGAACATCGGTCTTCTTCTGTCTCATGATCAGCGAACGCAGTGAGTTGTTTACATTATTTAGTCAAAGATGCATACTGTGGTTAGTGGAGTGTTTACTTATTGACTCAAAGATGCATACTGTAGCCTAGTTAGCGTTGCACACCTGCACAGATGATGATGTGCTACCTGTGGCGCGCGGGCAGGGTGCGATGAAGGTGCTGTATTTGGGATGCGTTACGACTGCGGTCTACACCGACTTGAATTAAAAAAATAAAGGATGCGTTATTACTGAGGTCAACACTGACTTGAGTTCTATTTAAGCTATAAGTAGATGGTCCAGAATGACTAACCCTCCATGACAAGCCCAGTCTAATACGAAACACTTTTAATGCAGAGAATTTGTCAGACTGACACGAAGCTGACCAGCAGAGAGAGCGAGGCTATTTCTCTAAATTGATGCTGACTTTCGCTTTTTTCCTGGAGTTCTATAGAATTTGAGCTCTCTACATGTGAGTTGCTCTTATGTTTGTATGGGTCTTTATAGCTCCCCAGTCCACATCTGTAGGCTTTATCCAGTCTGGTGGCAGGGTTTCAGGGCCTGTAGTAGCCTGGAGCAGTAGCAGCTCTGCACCTCTGATGCACTTTAGACGGACCTCATGATCACGATGCTCCTGCTCTGGGTCAGAACCACAAAGCACAGCACAGCTGAGTTGGAACCTGGGGAGTTCTGATGTGGGCCGCTTCTAGCCCAGGAACCCCATGCTCCTAAATATGGTCGGATCTCTAGAGTCCAGCACCCCTAGAGCAGGTTGGATCTCTAGGGTCCAGCAGCCCTAAGCAGGTCAGATCGCTGGAGTCTAGCGCCCTGGAAGAGGGGCACATCTCTGGAGTCCAGCGCCTCAATGCGGGTCAGATCTCTCGAGTCAAGAGCCCCTGACTCTAATGCAGGTCAGATCTCTGGAGTCCAGCACCCCTCATCCTGATGCAGGTCGGATCTTGTGATCCAGGTGCTCCAGCTGAGGGTCGGATGAACCTTAGCTAAAACCATAGGCAACTTATAGTCTGTCATGGTTACTACTGATTGTAATTTTTCTCCATGACCCCTGGCAGTTGGGTTAGCCCCTTGAGTCGTGGACCTGCCCAAGGTTTCTTCCTAGATTAACTGAACATAAGGGAGTTTTTCCTTGCCCCTGTTGCTCTTGGGTGCTCCTTCTGTGAAGTGCAGTGAGATAATACTATTGTAAAAGGCGCTGTAGAAATAAAACCGAGTCGAATTGAATTGAATCTCTGTCTCTGATTCCTGCCATGTTCTCTGGAGAACCCTTGTTCTATCCGTGTTCTCTGGAGAACTGCAAGTTCCAGCTGCTTCCCCTTTCTACTTCATTCATTAATGTTTGCAGAAAACTGCCTGTGTGTATGATGGGCCTCTACTTGTGTGTGTGTGTGTGTGTGTGTGTGAGTGATGGGCCTCTACTTCTGTGTGTGTGTGTGTGTGTGATGGGCCTCTACTTCTGTGTGTGTGTGTGTGATGAGCCTCTACTTCTGTGTGTGTGTGTGTGATGGGCCTCTACTTCTGTGTGTGTGTGTGTGTGATGGGCCTCCACGTTGTTTGTGTGTGTATGTGTATGTAATGGGCCTCTACATTGTGTGTGTGTGTGTGTGTGTGTGTCTGTGTCACAGCAGGAGGCCTGAACTTAGTGGCTTGGGGCCATGAGTGAATTAGAACAGCTGCGTCAAGAGGCTGAGATACTTCGCGACCAGATTCAGGTAAGCTGTGTGTGTGTGTGTGTTTGTGTGTGTGTGTGTGTGTGTCGATCTGACAGGATTTTATCAATATCAGTGTCATTGCTGATTCTGTTTATCAGTCCAATTCTTTATCAAGAAGGTGCACCACACAGGATTCCAGAACCAGCACTGGGCTGTGATCCAGTCTTTACTACTGAGGTGACTTAGCAGTTTAGTAGACGGAAGGAAACCATGTGGAACTATGTTCTCTATTTCAGTTGTGTTCAGAAAGACCCATCAGTGACCAGGTCTGAGAAACATGGCAGCATTGCTAAAAGGAACCGATGGTGTCAGAGGGGAACGGTGCTGGTGAACTGAAGCATTTGATTCTCGGTTCTACTTGATTTCTTGTTCTAGATCCCCACCCCTGGTAGCCCCTTAACACGAATAGATTTTCTGCCATTCTGATTAAACTATTTTGATTCAAAATTCTGTCTCACTCTCTTATCACACTGAAGTAGGTGCATTTTGGATAAGAGGTGAGCACTGTAAGCTATTGTGACCTTGGTGAAGATATCACCACCCTACGTGGTCCCATAGTTGTCCAGAGTGTGAGCGAAATGTTATGGATGATCACAGCAACAGTGTCTAGTCAAGTGGGTTCTATTGTCATTTCAACCATTGACGCGGCATATAGTGAGAAACAACATTTCATGGATCAAGTGGTGTTACATTACATGCTTATCAGAGACTTGATTTCCATGAAATATATGTTTGTTCTTGTTGAAAGATGAGTAATGAGCATGTGCGAAAAAGTTGGATCTGATGGAGAGTTTGCGTGGCTGTTCAATCGGAGCACGAATGAAAACAACATCCCTTCGATTCCGATACATTTTTCAGAAATTTAGTTCATCAGAAATTCTACTTCGGTCAGGGTGTTGACACGGTCATTTCTATTCTGATTAAAAGCGTCAGTGTAAACAGGGCTAGTGTTAATTGTGAATCTGAATCATGTGCTCATTGATTCGTTCTGTTGTTTTGCAGGATGCCAGGAAAGCCTGCAGTGACTCCACCCTCTCTCAGGTCCAGCATTGGCATTGCATCACACACACATACACACACACACACACACACACACACATACACAGATACACACACTTATACACATGCACTTAGCACACACAGACACACACACTTATACACATGCACTTAGCACACACAGATACACACACATATACACATGCACTTAGCACACACAGATACACACACTTATACACATGCACGTATACACACAGATACACACACATACACATGCACTTAGCACACACACATACACATGCACTTATACACACAGATACACACACATATATACATGCACTTATACACACAGATACACACACATACACATGCACTTATACACACAGATACACACACATACACATGCACTTAGCACACACAGACACACACTTATACACATGCACTTAGCACACACAGATACACACACATATACACATGCACTTATACACACAGATACACACACATACACATGCACTTATACACACAGATACACACACTTATACACATGCACTTATACACACAGATACACACACATACACATGCACTTAGCACACACAGATACACACACTTATACACATGCACTTAGCACACACAGATACACACACATACACATGCACTTAGCACACACAGATACACACACTTATACACATGCACTTATACACACAGATACACACACTTATACACATACACAGATACACACACTTATACACATGCACTTATACACACAAATACATACACATGCACTTAGCACACACAGATACACACACTTATACACATGCACTTAGCACACGCAGATACACACACTTATACACACAGATACACACACTTATACACATGCA
>JAIFZK010000023.1:18870000-18872500 GCA_027481765.1 Tenualosa thibaudeaui | reverse complement strand
TTCATAAGCAATCTACAGAATGACCACCTAGAAAGATAAGATTTTGTGCATTATGTAAATATGTATTTATACATACATAATATACAGTAGTATGCAAAAGTTTGGGCACCCTTTGTTAAAATGAAAACCAAGTGGAAGATGAAATGATTGTCAAAACACATGAATTTACAGGTGATCCATTCCCTTTACATTTTCAAACACAATCATGATTCATTTTCATCTTTTGCATTTTCAAAGTAACAGAAAACACTGCAAAGGTTTGGGCAGCCAAGTCTCATAGTTATCCAATGAGCCCTTAATTGACCTTGAGCCCTTAATTAACCTTGAGCCCTTAATTGACCTTGAGCCCTTAATTAACCTTGAGCCCTTAATTAACCTTGAGCCCTTAATTGACCTTGTAGGCTCATGGCTTGTTCACAGTCATCGTTAGGAAAGACCAGGTGATGTGAGTTTCAATGCTTTATTAGTGCCTAGACTACTCTGGCCTTGTTCACTCAATCAGCAGCCATGGGTTTCTCCAAGGAGATTCCTAGGATGCTAAAGCTGAATGCTAAAGCTGAAAATGACTGATGCTCATATACAAGGAGATGCAAGGAGAAGACTAAGAAAATCTCAAAGCGTTTTCAGGTACCAGTTTCCTCTTTGTGGAAAGTCATCAAAAAATGGCAGCTATCCGGGACAGTGGAGGTCCAAACAAGGTCCTGAAGACCATCAAGAATATGACCAAGAACTGCTGGAAAAATGGCAAGAAAGGCAAGAAAGACCTTCATGGGAGACGCATGAGAAAAAAACCTCACCTGTGTCCTCACCACAAAATTCAACGTTTGAATTGTGTGAACGTTTGAATTGAACATGTAGATAAGCCTGTTGCATTTGGGGAAGTTACATTGAATATTTGGGGGCATGCTTTGGGGCTGTACTGCAGTTCCTGGCACAGAGAACATCTCCGGAACAGAGGGAAGAATGGACTCGATCAAGTTCCAACAAATTCCTGAGGCAAATGTGACGCCATCAGTTAAAAAGCTGAAGTTAAGATGAGGATGGCTTCTGCAAATGGATAATGACCCAAAGCACATCTGGACCACCTCAGGTGCAAAATGAAGGCTTTGCCATGGCTGTCACAGTCCCCAGACCTAAAATATCATTGAAAATGTGTGGATAGACCTAAAAAAAGCAGTGCGTGCAAGACAGCCCAGGAAAAAAAAAAAAATATATATATATATATATATATATATATATATATATATATACACACGGGGTGTTTTTTAATCATGAAAAATTAAGCAATCAACAGGTTTAATTCTTTTTTTAGGTTAATGGTAGACCCTATGTGCACAGATGAGCATTCATCTTCAGTGCAAACTTAAAAAGACATGAAACATTTCATTTTCTGTGCCGGCCACGATGTGATGGCTTATTTGGGCTTCAGAACCATGGATAAGGTCCGATCACGCGAACATGTCAGAGGATTGGCAGAGGAACATTAGCCTAATGGGGTCGGTCTGTATAACAATAATGATTTCACATGTCAGAAAATATGATTTCACATGTTATGTCAAAGTAACTAATTATAAAACTAAATAAACAGTTTGCTCTGATGTCGGTTTTCCGGTTGGCGCGTCATCTGCAGCGTGTCGTCCTTCTTTTATCCACATCTCTGCGAACCTTTGCGCAAGGAACGAACACACGTCTGGCCCAATAACAGCGATGTATGACTTAGTTGGATGTTGACTTGGTCTTTTTTGTGCTGGTCCTGTGAAGTAGGACGATATGCTGCCCTGAACGCGTTTCATTTTCCCTCGTTTTTATTAGTTCCGCGTAGAATGCAGAAACAGTGTATTTATGTGCATGGGGACTCTCGCGAACAACGAGATTACCGACAATTCGGGTCAGGTTGAAAGTAGGCTACCAACAATGTAGATTATAGATGTGTAAGAAACTGTCACAACCTGATTTTAATTGCAGTCGTTTTTTCTATTATTATTGACGGGGTTCATTCAGCAGAGGTAAAACCCAGAGGGGGAGATTGAAAGACTCTTGGCTACATATAAGAATTAATACAAGTATTAAGTATAGATGGTGCTCAAACTTTTGTTGTGGTTCTTTTTTCTTTTTTGGTCATTTTGAAAATGTGAACTCTGATAATAAAACATGATTTTGTTTGAAAATGTGAATAGAGTATGTCCTTCATGTTTTTTGGAAATCATTTAATCTTCCACTTGCTTCAATATTCACAATAACAGAAGTCTTGACCAGGGGTGCCCAAACTTTTGCATACTACTGGAAATACTATGTAATGATATGTGTGTACTAAATAGTTTTTACCATAGTAGTATACTTCGTCAGTTGGTCAGTGTGTATAAAAGTCTCTGTGTGACTCCTCAGTCCCCCAGTGGCTCTACGTGGCATGACGGGCAAGGTGTTGGATGCTGTTTGGAGTGAACACTTGCCATGAAGAAACCTTTTTTTCTCTCTCTCACACACACACACACGGAAGTGC
>JAIFZK010000023.1:18852500-18857500 GCA_027481765.1 Tenualosa thibaudeaui | reverse complement strand
CACCAAAATTTGTACAGCAAATTGTTACCAACCTAGATCCCTGAGTCGGTTACTTTTCTGACATGTAGTGTTTTTATCATTTCAAATGATTAATTCTGACACTCCAAGGCAGAAACAGATTAATTTAAATAAAGATAAATTATAAAATTTAATAAAATACTTTTGTTGAAATTATAAAATTTTATAAAAATATATTTTAGCATATAATTAACACATAATTTATATAAAATTTTATTTTATTTTTTGTTGAGACGATGTATTCATGTCAGCATGGTACTGGGCAGCACAGGTAGAAGATGAACCCAGTAAACACAAATGGGCTTTGCGCTGAGTGATATCTGCATTATGGTAAACAAAACTAACTAGTTGCCAAACATTGTTAACTTACAGCAGACAGATGGGACAGCCACAAATCAAATGCATAGCACCGTTTTGCCAACAACAAACACAGCACTGTGACGTGTGTAGTTCCAAATACGGGACCGGCCATTTCAGAAAGCTGTGCTGGTGCCAGCTTTCTGGCACTAGATTTGTAAACCCAAAAATTTGTTAACCCAAAAATTTGAATAAAATGGCTATGGTTCTTAAAAGAACAAAAATAACTGAGCACATTACTCCACTTCTCCAAAGTAACAGAACTGACTTTAAAGCATTGCTGCTTTAAAGACTGAATGGGAGAGGATCTAATTACCTATCTGACATGTTTCAGCAACACACACCACTCAGGTCTCTCAGGTCATAGGTGAAAAAATTTGCTGGTAAAACCTGCTGTTAAAACAAACTGTGGTGAAACAGCTTCAGCTGTCATGCAGTTAAGCTTTGGAACCAAATCTCGCTACAGTATATTGTCAACGTGACCTTCCTGGGAGGACAAAATTCTGTCTGTGTTTATTGTTTAGCTGAGCATAGCAAGAAAGCGAGCTAGCATTCTTGTAAGTTTTATTTTGGGTTTACAAGAATGCTAACCTTTAGAGCTACGTGTTTCCATAGAGTTACCTAGATGTTGAATATTCACCTAGCACAATATACTTAATCCCAACTTTAAACACTTCACCATTCCCTCTGGAAGTGTACATATTTTTGTAATATTTATTAAAATGCTATGTAAGAGTTTGTGCTGTACATAACAGAGACCTAATGTTGGCAAGAGTGTTAACCTTGCTAACATATATGTTAGCTGCCCAACATAAGGTCAAAAAATTCGCTAATATTTCAGGAGTAAATGGGCTCTGGTGGTGCCTTTGGCAGTGAGTGCAAAAACGTTCTGTACCAAAACCATTACATTCCATACTGAACTGTACCATACAGCTTGGTGGACACGAGGCTTAAAGGAGCAATATGTACGCTACCTCTAGTGTTTCACACTGGCATTGCAAATTGCGTAATAATATAACATAGATTACATACTTTTAAGTTTTACTCAAATTAGGGGGGAGCAAAAATTAGTACACCCCACTGAAAGTCTCAGGGCAAAGCAAGATTTTAGACTACAAATGTCTGATTTACAGAGAATTCAACCACAGGCGAGTCTAATTATTCAATTAGTCCAGCAGGTAGTTGACTATAAAAGGGTGTTACTTTAAGAAAACCCCTCCCCATTTCCTGCTGTCAACAATGGCACCACATGGAAGAGAAATGACACAAGACCTGAGAAAGAAAATTATTTCCTCACACCAGAAAGGTGAAGGCTACAAGAAGATCAGCCAAGCTTTACTTATTAGTCAGAATACTGTAGCAAAAGTGGTACAAAGATTTAAGAAAAATGGAACTGCAACCATGTCACAGAGACGTCCTGGTCGTCCACGGAAGTTAACACCTCGATAGAAGCGTCTTCCGATGAGAAGGGTTGACGAAAATCGGCACACAAGTTCACTACAGTTACCTAAAGAAGTAGAAAGCCAAATGGGGGGGTGACTGTTTCCCGTGACGCAATACGCCATACACTGCAGAGAAATGGCATGCATGGATGCCGTCCACGAATGAAGCCTCTCCTAAAGCCCAGGCACAAAAAAGCCCATCTAGAGTTTGCCAGGGCCCATGCTGACAAAGATGAAGGCTACTGGGACTCTGTATTGAGGAGTGATGAGACCAAAATGAATGTTTTTTGGAACTGATGGCTTCAAAACTGTATGGTGTCGCAAAGGTGATCAATACAAAGAAAAATGCATGGTGCCTACAGTGAAGCATGGTGGTGGCAGTGTCCTTATGTGGGGCTGCATGAGTTCTGCTGGTGTTGGGGAGCTGCATTTCATTGATGGCATCATGAATTCAAAGATGTATTGCTAGAAAATGCTGCCATCACTCCGTGCACTTGGTCGTGGTGCACTTTTCCAACATGACAATGATCCTAAACACACATCTAAGGCTACTGTTGGCTTTCTGAAGAGGAACAGGGTGAGAGTGATTTAGTGGCCAAGCATGTCACCTGTTCTGAACCCAATCACACACCTATGGGGAATTCTGAAGAGATAAGTGTAGCATCACTCTCCATCCAACATCCAGTCTCAAAAACAGGTCATTATTGAAGAATGGAAAAAGATTGATGTTGCAAAATGTTGCCAACTTGTTCATTCCATGCCCAGAAGACTTGGTGCCATCGTTAAAAATCATGGAGGCCATACAGAATATTAGATGCAGTAGTTTTGTTCGGGGTGTACATTTTTGCTCCCCCCCTAATTTGAGTAAAACTGAAAAATATGTAATCTAAGTTATATTATTAAGCAAACATTTGTGTTGTATGTTACACAGATGTGATATAACTTAGTCTGCAAAATTTTTGGAAATATTTTTTGTTTTCATGGACATATTGTTTAAAATGTTACTGGGGTGTACTAATGTTAATGGGGTGTACTCATTTATGCTGGGCATTGTATATCTATGCCTTGGCTTTCTGACCTAAAAAGCCTGACTAGATCAGACTACTCACACTTCCAAAAGCATGTCTACTGCAGCATTTTATTTCAAATTTCTGGCTTTCATCAAAATGACTAAATTGGCTATAAGAGTAGGCTATCCCTCTTAAGTTGCCTACTGTGAGCCACCTAGTCAGTCAAAGCAAAACCTCAGCTGGCAATCTCTGTTTTGGACCTTCTCTCACTTTGCTGGATCAGACTCCATCCATCACGGAGTTCTGTGATGACGACGGCAGGCTACTTCACATCATTCTCTCAGTTGTTTAGGTCTACATGCACGGCAGAACCCAGGCAAATATTCCTGATCTAAAAACCCCTTTTAAACGGGACATTATGCAAAAATCACTTTTTTGTGTATTTCCATGATTGTGTGTTTCCATGATTGTGTGTTTCCATTAGGGTCCCTGATGCCACAACAACCACTCCAAGTACGAAACAAAAATACATCCATCGAGTTTCCAAAAATACATCCATCTAGTTTCCAAAAATACATCCATCTAGTTTCTGTGAATCAGTTAAACAATGTGCAATGATGAGTCATTTGAATGTTTAGCCTCGACTGACGTCAGACTAGGGAAAACCACCCTCTGGAAATTCACCCCACCCACCAGACACAGCAGGTTCATTCAATTTTCCGATACTGGATAGTCAACATTCCGCTAGTTTTGGGTTGTCATTTCCCTACCGACAAGTCACACATGCAAGAAGCAGCATAGCCTCCTGAACAGGTCAAACAAGAAACACTTGTCATTAACCTGCATCAACCCAAGCCACAAATATACAAGAGAGAGTTCATTGAATGAGAAAGTGGAGAGAACAAACCTGTCTGTGAATCAGTCATAAGCCTTACACCTCCCTTCAGTCCTCATCAATCATATAGTAGAATTTCTTCATAGAACCGATGATTGTTAATAAAATCTTGTGTCTATACAAGAGATGCCGCACCCTTGTGTTGTTACTTTTTATTTGACACATCGTTTGTGATGAAGAGTGAGAAATATGGAATATAAACATAAACTATATAAAGGTAAAACAAAACACCAAGTTGCTTCTGAATATATTTCGAGGCAGTTTTCGGCAAGTTCTGAGAATCAAAACTAACGCTAATCATTTAGCAAGTGGCAACTGCAAAAACGTTTTGGCCTAAGATCGACAAAGGTTAATGATCTACAAACATCTAACAAAAAAATCTTATAAGCCTAATTTGAGAATTTCCCACTCTTAATAACTTGCCCATATCAGCAGGTGTCAAACCAACACTGTTACTACAGTGTCAAGCTTAACCATATATGACGACAATCACATTTTAGTAACTCAAATCAAATGGTTCATGACGGTGTGCTTTTTTACGGTGCCCGATGGATGTACAAACAGACTCACAAGTGATTATTTTTATAACAGTAACATCAGTCACTATTTAATTGAGTTAGCAACGACAGCTAATTTTCATCACATTAGCCAAATTCCCATGCAAGAGAGATGGGACTGACTTGTTTTATACCGTGGCAACCTGTTTTCTATGCTCTCATTGGCCAACTGAAATGAGAACGCTGTATTTCCTCATGCATATTAATGACTGGAATAGTAATGAGAAACAGCATGGACACTGCGGAGGAGACACTGCGCTGCGGACGGTTGTAATGCAAAGATTATGCGGAGTTGAGAAACTGGAAGTCCTGCCCTGCAGTGAAAGTAACCAATCCCACTGTTGGACGCAGTATGCCTGACAGTTACCCTTTGTTTACCATCTCTGTCACCATAGTGAAATAGTATAATACATCCACTTTAATCATTTTGGGCATAAACTTGCAAACTTTCATGTTCATCTTTCTTTTAAACTAAACAAGAATCTATTTTTGAATAGGCTAAGCGGTGCATGTAAGTGAATAGATGGTTGTTTAGGCAACCTCTGATGATACATCATGGCCATTTTTAGTTGTTTCAATAATTCCTTACATATAGCTCCTTTAAGCGTCTATAAGGGCCTATAGGGTTCTTACATATAGCTCCTTTAAGCGTCTATAAGGGCCTATAGGGTTCTTACATATAGCTCCTTTAAGCGTCTATAAGGGCCTATAGGGTTCTTAC
>JAIFZK010000023.1:18845000-18847500 GCA_027481765.1 Tenualosa thibaudeaui | reverse complement strand
GAACTAAATCTCCATTCACGCATGCGTGACGTGTAGTGAACTAAATCTCCATTCACGCATGCGCGACGTGTAGTGAACTAAATCTCCATTCACGCATGCGTGACGTGTAGTGAACTAAATCTTGCAGGGCTATAGTTACAAAGGAGACACATCCACATGCTCACATCCAACATTACCTGAAGTCCTACTACAGTAGCTGCAGCAGGAAGTCATGAGAAGTTTACTAGCTAACACAATAGAAACTGACTACACAGGAACCTGAGGTTGTTGAAATATACAGTGTCTCTTTTAACAGTAATGTTAACAAAAGGAAAGCATGCCAAAGGAATATGTTAGACTCAAATGCACAGTCGGCGGGTAGATAGCGCCACTCAAATGCACAGTCGGCAGGTAGATAGCGCCACTCAAAGCAATCTGGTGAAGTGTGCTACGTGAACACAGGCACTGGAGTCTGAAGGTAAACACTCCAACTAGTTCATCCGATTTTGTGACTCCGCCCCCTAGCATTGTGGCGGTGAATAGGTTGGTGGTGCATAGAACCATAACATAAAAACAACAACGACGAGGAACGCAGAACCATAAATCACACTCGACACTCACAGTGCCCTGTGTGTCAAGTCAGCGCAGAACCATAAATCACACTTTACACTGACAGTGGACTGTGTGTGAGATACTGAACTCCACAGTATACGTGTGTCATAATACATACCTGTTCAAACTGGCACTCAACTCTGTTTCGTGGCCTTATACACTTCGCAGGGGATTATTTTAATACACGTTGCCATGGAGTTCATCATCCTGCTTATACGACTGTTGCCACATCTGCGCTATGCGGTTTTGCTGACATGATTATGATGTACCCTAGACAAAACAGACCTGTTTACACAACTACAGGTTAGGATGTACCCTAGACAAAACAGACCTGTTTACACAACTACAGGTTAGGATGTACCCTAGACAAAACAGACCTGTTTACACAACTACAGGTTAGGATGTACCCTAGACAAAACAGACCTGTTTACACAACTACAGGTTAGGATGTACCCTAGACAAAACAGACCTGTTTACACAACTACAGGTTAGGATGTACCCTAGACAAAACAGACCTGTTTACACAACTACAGGTTAGGATGTACCCTAGACAAAACAGACCTGTTTACACAACTACAGGTTAGGATGTACCCTAGACAAAACAGACCTGTTTACACAACTACAGGTTATGATGGCCAAAATAGGCCCGTTTACACAACTACTTTTATCCACACATTGGTCTCAATCAGAACTTACAGCTGTTACCAGTTCTAAATAGGATGGTTGCCAGAGGTCAAAAGTGGATCATTAGTTCCACCTCTCGTTGTCAAGCTGCATATCTACGGACTCCATCCCATCTAGGCTTTTGTAAAATCATCGTTTCCCGTACTCACAAACGCAGTGCGAGTTAAAATCCATCTCAGTCAGATGTTACAATATTGCTGTGCTGTGAATGTCAGTCAGGCTGCTAAAGTGTAACCCTGTGTTAATGTGACAGTTCATTTAAGCTTCACAGTAATCTGTGAAAACTGATGTTGGTTATTAATCTTTGAGACTGTGTTGCACTCTGCATGTGTGTGTGTGTGTGTGTGTGTGTGTTGGCTCGCTGGCAAGGGGCCTGAGATGACACACATTCTTCAGTGGATATAAACAGACAAGGAACGGTCACGGTGAACATACAACCCTTCTCTCAGAGGACACGCACGCACGCACGCACGCACACGCACACACAAGGCTCCCACCCTTTGTGCCCCTATCCCACATTTCCCAGGATTCCAGAGGTTGCAAAGGCAGGGTTATTAAAGACTTCCTGTCTGAGGTCAGGCATTCTCTCATCCCAACCTGTATTCCGCACTTTTACTGTCTGGGTCCGCAGTGCTGCCAGATCCACTGGTTCCTTTTGTATGCGCCAGTTGAAGGCTTACGTAACATGGGCCGTGTGACTTCTGGCACTGAAAGAAATCTACTGTATTTTCCAGACTACAAGTTGTATCAGTCAAAAAATGCGTCATGAAGAGGAAAAAAAACAATTCACACCAGACTATAAGTCGCACCGTAATATAAGTTGCATTTACTTACAGCTTTATTAAACAAATTACAAGAACAAGAACAGGCATCTAATCTGGGATGTGAATATGAATTAATATGATGAACATCATGAATATGAACAGCTAGGCCTAGCATAGGCTACATAACATATTGGCACCTGGGAGGTTGAATATGGTGGAACGCTTTCTCCACCCACTGGATCCTGAGCTTTCTCCACCCACTGGATCCTGAGCTTTCTCCACCCACTGGATCCTGAGCTTTCACCATCCACTGGATCCTGAGCTTTCTCCACCCACTGGATCCTGAGCTTTCTCCACCCACTGGATCCTGAGCTTTCACCATCCACTGGATCCTGAGCTTTCTCCACCCACTGGATCCTGAGCTTTCTCCACCCACTGGATCCTGAGCTTTCTCCACCCAC
>JAIFZK010000023.1:18827500-18840000 GCA_027481765.1 Tenualosa thibaudeaui | reverse complement strand
AGAGAGAGAGAGAGAGAGAGAGAGAGAGAAGGAGAACGCTCCATAAACAGCTGTCCTAAGCCATTGGGAGTACACCGCTAACTCAGCCAATGTTCTACCAAGGGAAAAAAAATCTTCAGGGGTTATTTGGCTAAAAGTCATGGTGCAAAGCACCTTAGTGAAATGTACTCCAAACCATCACTTTAACAAATTACAAATAAAATTTATTCAGAATGTTCAGAATGTCACACTGAGATTGAAAATGTTATGACTTCTATGTTGAAAGTAATACATCACAGAAGAGAATATAGTGAGGGAGCTCAGGCTGAACATTTTTAAAACGGTTTGGTTGGTTCCTTGATTGTGATTGGCTGACTGTGATTGTGATTGTATCCAGCACAAACACACAGGTTTGCTTCTTCTCTTCTATATTCCTCCCCAGCGAACTTCAGTCAAAAGTGTTACAAAGTAACAGCCCATAGCCTCTCTCACTGTAATAGCGTTTAGTGTTGCCCGGCAACCACTTCCCCAAAGGGACTATATGTTTTGCGGCAGAATGGTTATTACAATACACTATTTTATTTTTTTTTTTATTTGTGTGGCCATATCTAATAAAATCTTATCAAAGATTTGTTGCAAGAGCTTTAAAAAGCGATAAGCCACTCAAGTCTGTGGGTTTGTGCTGATTTAGAACAACTAAGGGGCTTTAATGGCATTCTGTTAAATCAGCACAAAGCCACAGACTCTCATGGCTTATTGCTTAAGATGGCCACCACACACTCACACTCCTCCTAACCCACTACCAGAAAGGCCACACACACACAGAAACAGACCCACACAGAAACACTCAGATACTCTACCAGAAAGACCACACACACACACACACACACACACACACACTTACACAGAAACACGTATGGACTGGCATCTACATCAACATGTCAAGGGCAGACATCGTGATGGCTATGTGTAATGCTTGTGTGTGTGTGTATGTGTATGTGTGTGTATGTGTGTGTGTGTGTGTGTTGTACCTTCCAAAGAAGGCCACTTTCATGTGTCTGCGGGCCAGGACCTCCTTGATGATGCTGAGTTTGCTGGTGTAGGACTGAATCTGGTCCAACTGGTTTTGACTGGAGATCTGCTCCAGCGATCCATTCTTACAAGTGTCTGAAAAGAAATGTATTTATATAGCACATTTAAAAACAACAGTTGACCCAAAGTGCCTCACAGACAAACACACACACACACACACAAGCATAACACAGTCATCACCAGGGTCCACATCCCCCCCCCCCACACACACAAGCATAACACAGTCATCACCAGGGTCCACATCCCCCCCCACACACACACAAGCATAACACAGTCATCACCAGGGTCCACACACACACACCCACACACACATACAAGCATAACACAGTCATCACCAGGGTCCACACACACACACAAGCATAACACAGTCATCACCAGGGTCCACACCCCCCCCCCCCCCACACACACACACAAGCATAACAGTCATCACCAGGGTCCACACACCCACACACACACACACACACAAGCATAACACAGTCATCACCAGGGTCCACACACCCACACACACAAGCATACAGGCTGTCATCACCAGGGTCCACACTTATACACACACTCAGACATTCAGACAGTCATAACCAGGGTGTATACACACATACACACACTTCCACACTAGGGATGAGATGATTACAGATTTTGGTGCAATTCTTGGTGATTATTTCAGTGGGTGAGTGGGTGTTCAAACGCTATTTTTAAAATGCTCAGAAGACTCGACACTGCATGACACTTCAGGCACAGCATTATCAGGGCCTCTACACATGCAAACAGAACATTGTTGCCGCACACAGAGTTTAGTAAAACTGTTTCTGAAGTCAGCACATTACAAGCTCTGCTGCGCCCTCTTGCTGCCAAGAATAAAAGTGCATCAAACGCAAGAAGAGAAGAAACGTGGAGCTCTTGAACCTTTTGCCTAGCTACTGCCATCAACAGTTCAGTTGGAGACTACTTAGTTCTACACCCTTTTGCCTAGCTACTGCCATCAACAGTTCAGTTGGAGACTACTTAGTTCTACACCCTTTTGCCTAGCTACTGCCATCAACAGTTCAGTTGGAGACTAATCGTTCATTCCTGTCAAATTAAAAGTTCTGTGAATTCCCTGCTTTTGTTCACGTTAGTTGATGTGCTTTTATTCCACCATGGTGGCGAGATGGAGTAGCACAACTCGTAGGCTAATGTGCTAACTTCAGAGACATACGTTTTACCCCTAGGCAGTAAAAGTGCATAACATGCAAAGGTCAGTCTTCTACATTTATTTTGACAAGAACTGACTTGACGCTTCGATAACCCACTTTTCGCCCAGTCTACCATTATCTCCCTGAGAAGTTAGCGCATATCACACATTTGCATTTAATTAATCGCAAAACAATTAATCGTCTCATCCCTATTACACACACACACACACACCAGATGAACACTAAACACATAAAAATAACACTGTCATACAAGCACAGTAGAGGTCAAGCAATATGGGTCTTCTCAGGGCCAATGACGATACCGAGGCCAGGCAATGGAAGGATACAGGATACATGCTGTTGATTTTTAGGGCCGATATCTGGGTGTTTTGCCACTTAATTTGCATGCTAAAATGTTACACTATTAAATCTGTACTTTTCCATTGTAGTTGGATTGTAATTCATTTATCTAATGCTGGGCAAAATGGACAAAAGTCATTCTAGGCCTGCCAACAAAACAACATTATGTGAATTTTATACACCATCACGAATTGCTGTGACGGGAAGACCAATACTTATCGTTAGTAAATCCAAATAAACTACACTATTCATTTTTAAGATGTTTCAACATGGATTTATGTCGGAGTAGCCTACATGACCTTTTGTTAGGCTGTTTTAGACAGATATTCACCTCTGCCCAGGCGGGAGAGCAGAGAATAAACTCAAGTAAAGGTAATCCCAGTATGGTTCCTCGATACATCAGCCGACCTCTCAAGCACAGTATAATCACGTAATAACAATACTCCCACAACAAACAATAGTGTGCATGTCAATAAATCAAGCACACACACCCAAGCTGGATTCCTGAGCACAACTTAAAAGAAAAGCCCTCAAAATAACCAGGACAGGCAAGGTTGCTGTCTCCAGGGCATGTTGTGCCACTCGGTACAATGGTGGTATTTGGTGCTAGTCAGTCCTCTCTCTCTCTCTCTCTGACACATATACACACACACACACAAACAAACAAACAGTAGGCCTACAGACAGACAGGTAAACACCTACATCTACCACTTACCTTCCACAAACTCAGTGCTTTCTTGGACATAACTAAGGAGCTGTTCAAATACGTCACCAATCCTCTTCTTGGCCAACACAAAGTGCTTGAGAGGCGAGAAATCTCCGTGGTCCAAACTCATCTTTCCTGAGGGGGGCACACACGCAATATATACAGTATAACGTACAGAAATAAGCTGGCAATAGATGGCGTATGCTAATTAATGGTTGACTGGTGTGACATCCTGCCTGCCTTTTCACAATTATTCTATTCTATTCTGTTCTATTTTATGACAAAGTTTACGTGAGTCGTGTGTTATGTTTACGTGAGTCGTGTGTTATGTTTACGTGAGTCGTGTGTTATGTTGCAAATCTACTTTTCTACACCAATAACTGAGAAGGTGAACTTTTGACCTGGGCTAATGCTATCTGTCGAAGCTACACTAGGGGGGTAGCCACTGGCTAAATTGGGTAACTTCTGGAGTAACCGCTAATATAACAAGCCACTTCAGAAACAGCTTACGCTCAATGTAAGGTTCTTTTAAAGATCAGTGGTAACTCCCAAAGCTACCCGGGTAAACCAGTAACCTTGCTTAGTAGTACAGGCCCCTGCTCGACCACATCCGTAAACCGAAAGTCACAACAAGAGACCAGTGCCTGACGTTACACACTTAAGCAAAACTATTAATTCCCTGCTTTATACTCGCACACTCCAACTATACACTTAAATAATCTTCACCCCACTTGATATTAACAACAAAACTGCGTGTTGCAATCGAACACAGCCAGTTTGCACATTAATTGTGACTTTTAGCACTAAGCACGCTACTATAGAAACGAGCTTAATGCAGATTATGAAACCAATTCCTCCACATGCTAACCGAGGCAGTTTGCTATCGTCCGCTACGACGAAAGGTTTTTTAAGAGACAGTGATTCATGCAGAAATAAAACGAAATCCTATCTGACGATATCTGTTCGCCTACCAAGGCACCGTGAACACGGGACACAGTGGAGGTAAATAAAGCAAGCTAAACGAGTAGCAAACATGGCAAAGTCAGATACAGTTACTGTGAATAATTTAACTGTCATGCGAATATCATCGAGATGCGTTGCTTTTTACATACCCTTCCAATCTTTTATGTCCACAGAATTTACATTTACAACCTTATCCTGGCGTCACACTGATTTCCAGGGAAAATGTCATGGTGTCGTTAGCTAACGCATAGCTATCATAGCTTCCGAGACCGCCGCCGTGGATACCTTCCCATAGCTAACGATAGCGATTGTATGAGATAACTTACACTGTCATAGCTGGTTAAATGAAAATAATTATATCTTACCACAATCTCTTTGGGAGTCTCTTTATACTCAGTATTTACATCCCACAAACAGAAATCGTTGGCTATGGTCATGCAGACATCTTGACGCCCTAGAGAGAATCAGTATCCGACCAGTTCATGTCCTTGTCGGCAGCGTGTTCCTATCGCCGCCAACAGCTCAGCCAAGTGGTCAACATCAGAGTCACCAGGCGCTCGTTTCACATCCAGTATGTCATGCAATCCTCTACCGGGGATCATAAAGAAAGCCACCCCTCAATCTATCACTCTTTGTCACTTTTGTTTTTATCACTTCAGGGATGTATTATTCAGAAACACAGAAGCAGAAATGCACTTTTGTCATCCCCACCTTATACACACTACCAAAAAAGCATTATATCGCATGTAACATGATTTGTTTCGTATTTGTTATTGATCTGATATTACAATAAAACTAAATACTAAATGTAAACGTTAATTGTCAATAAATATCATTATTGTCAATTATCATGTGCGTTTAAAAACCTAGGGTCGTCTTCTGCAAGACCTGTGATCATGGCCGCTAGAGGGCACTGAAAGACTGATTTTAAATGGCCAACATGACGCAAACAAAGAGCGACAACATAGCTAGATCCTTCCAACACCACAACACTTGAGAATCGTGGCGACTGTCTGTGGATTGGCAATGCTAAACGTGGGAAACATATTTAAAATCTGTTGCATGTTTCTGAATATGCTTTTTTCCGATTGATGCACAGAAGTTGTGGATTTGGAAGCGTCAGGTAAAGACTGATTCATCATAGTCTGATTGCAAATCGCCTTCCTTCGAGGATGACCTAAGGCTGTAGCAGAACCTCCAAGTTCATTGAGTTATGTTGCGTGCTTTTCATGGTTAAAATCTTAATTGCTGTTTCGAAATATAGCGACTTCGGATTTGGTAGACGAAAGGATTAACGTGTAGGTGTCGGCTGCTAGTGCAGCGATTGATTGCTTGCAGTAGTTTGCCCTCAAACTTGATTGTTGGCGCTAGCTGTTTGTGCTACATGCTCTATGCGCAACACTGTAGCCTCCGTTCTCCATTCTCTCTCTTGTTTTTTAATCCTCATCAGACTACATCCCTCCTGCTTGGAGAGAGTTGCTGTCTCGCCACAGAGCCTTATTGCACACATGAGCTTTAACTACAGTAGTTCTGTGCAATCAGTTCCCTTTAGAAGCACTTCATCGCCTCCCGTGAGCAGAGGAGAGCCTCCCTATAGGCACGTCCTCCCTGGAGTTCCTGAGACGGAACAGTGCGCTGCTGAGAGGATCGGTTCCGCCATTGATGCGGTGCATGTTCCGACAGCACCGTCAGAGACCTGGCAAGAGAGGCAGCGCCGAGAACCAAAGGAGAATCCAAAGTGTGGTGAACAGACACAGGCTTTTGAAGTACAAGCAGGCGTCCAGGCTGGTGTCCACTCCGAGGGGCCAACGTAGGTGTGTAGTGGCCAGCCTGGGCTCTGAGGCTGCAGCGCTGACCCGTCGGGTCTATGGGGGAGCCCTGCTGAAGCAGAACTGGCCCAGGAATGGCCCGCAGGCCAAGATGAGGGTTCCTGATCACAGCAGCACTGACCCCGACCCACACGTGTCTCCCCAGGCTACCGAGGCACCAGCGGCCCAGACGCCAGAGAATGTCCGTTCACGGAGGAGGCGTGTCCCCAAGACCTGCGACTGCTGCAGGCCCAAGAGTGGACACGACCCCGACAAGACCGTCAGCCACACCCATTCTGGCACCAAGAGGAGGGGCCGGCGGAAGAAGGAGGAGTCTGTTGCCAAGGTGATGACAGAGATGGAGATGGCTGTAGATATGCAGGAAGAGGTGAAGCCTGAGGGGTTCATAGGTCAAGAACAAGGTCAAGCTGAAGGTCAAAGCGAAGCTCAGAGTCCCCAGCAGGACGTCCCAGCTGCAGACACATCAGACCACCAGGCAGCCAATCAGGTCACAGCGCTGACTCCCGTCCAGTCACATGACAAGTCACATGACCCGTTAGTATCGGAACTGCCTCCCCCTGGCCTGATGAATGGCACAGGGGAGGGGGTGGGGGTGCCGTTGCCAAGCGACGGGGAGATGGAGGTGGAGACCCTCCTGGTGAACCACTGCGTGCCTCCCCCAGGGGACCACCACTACTGTAAGAGACCACTGGACCTCCACCACCCTCCAGACACACACACACACACACACTCCGCAGACAGCAGTCCAGAGGAAATCGTGGACCTCATTCACGGTAAGGTGGAGTGGGTGAGAGATGTTAAGATATTATATGGTGTTTTTTGTGGGAGTGTGTGTCTGTGTGTGTGTCTAGTAGAATGCCTTAAAGACTTAAAAGAGATGTGTGTGTGTGATATTGCTGTGAAGTGTGTGTCTTGGAGAATACCCTGAATACTTCCTCAAGAAGTATGCGTTTGTGTGTGTGTGTGTGTGTGTGTGTGTGTGTGTGTGTGTTGTAGAATACCTTGAAGACTTCTATGTGAAGTACGGCAGTTTCATCCCTCTGTGTGAGGCGGAGCTTCACGACTACCTAAACAGGAAGTACAACACTGACCTCAGTGACAGGCAAGTGTACGGGCCATCACCAACCTTCCTGGTCCTGTTTGCCGTTAGCGTAGCTGGTGTTAGGGCTCCATGTGTTGAGCTAATAGCCCTCCCCACCTCCCCAGGAAGCTGCTTCACTCTGAGGTGCTCAAGTACAAGGCTGGGCTGGCGTGTGTGTCCATGCAGCATTTCAAGGTGGCCCATAACAAGCACACACTGACCCTGGAGGACCTGGCAACGCTTGACCAGCACAACTGGCTGAATGACCAGGTAAACACACACACACACACACACACACACACACACACACACACACACATAGACACAACTGGCTCAATGACCAGGTAAACACACACACACACACAGAGACACAACTGGCTCAATGACCAGGTAAACACACACACACACACACACACACACACACAGAGACACAACTGGCTCAATGACCAGGTAAACACACACATACACACACACACACACAGACACAACTGGCTCAATGATTAGGTAAACACACACACACACACACAACTGGCTCAATGACTAGGTAAACACACACACACACACAACTGGCTCAATGACTAGGTAAACACACACACATACACACAACTGGCTCAATGACTAGGTAAAAACACACACACACACAAAACTGGCTCAATGATTAGGTAAACACACACACACACAACTGGCTCAATGACCAGGTAAACACACACACACACACACACACACACAACTCGCTCAATGACCAGATAAACACACACACACACACACACAGAGACACAACTGGCTCAATGACCAGGTAAACACACACACACACACAACTCGCTCAATGACCAGATAAACACACACACACACACAGACACAACTGGCTCAATGACCAGGTAAACACACACACACACACACACACACACACAGACACAACTGGCTCAATGATTAGGTAAACACACACACACACACACACAGAGACACAACTGGCTCAATGACCAGGTAAACACACACACACACACAAACAGACACAACTGGCTCAATGATTAGGTAAACACACACACACACACACACAGACACAACTGGCTCAATGATTAGGTAAACACACACACACACACACACACACACAGACACAACTGGCTCAATGACTAGGTAAACACACACACACACAAAAAAACTGGCTCAATGACTAGGTAAACACACACACACATAAAAAAACTGGCTCAATGACTAGGTAAACACACACACACACACACACACACACAGACAGACACAACTGGCTCAATGACCAGGTAAACACACACACACACACAAACAGACACAACTGGCTCAATGATTAGGTAAACACACACACACACACACACACACAGACACAACTGGCTCAATGATTAGGTAAACACACACACACACACACACACACAGACACAACTGGCTCAATGACTAGGTAAACACACACACACACAAAAAACTGGCTCAATGACTAGGTAAAAACACACACACACACAAAACTGGCTCAATGATTAGGTAAACACACACACACACAACTGGCTCAATGACCAGGTAAACACACACACACACACACACACACACACACACACACACAGACACAACTGGCTCAATGATTAGGTAAACACACACACACACACACACACACAGAGACACAACTGGCTCAATGACCAGGTAAACACACACACACACACAAACAGACACAACTGGCTCAATGATTAGGTAAACACACACACACACACACACAGACACAACTGGCTCAATGATTAGGTAAACACACACACACACACACACACACACAGACACAACTGGCTCAATGACTAGGTAAACACACACACACACAAAAAAACTGGCTCAATGACTAGGTAAACACACACACACATAAAAAAACTGGCTCAATGACTAGGTAAACACACACACACACACACACAGACAGACACAACTGGCTCAATGACCAGGTAAACACACACACACACACAAACAGACACAACTGGCTCAATGATTAGGTAAACACACACACACACACACACACACACAGACACAACTGGCTCAATGATTAGGTAAACACACACACACACACACACACACAGACACAACTGGGTCAATGACTAGGTAAACACACACACACACAAAAAACTGGCTCAATGACTAGGTAAACACACACACACACACACACAAAAAAAAACTGGCTCAATGATTAGGTAAACACACACACACAACTGGCTCAATGACTAGGTGAACACACAAACACACACACACACAAACAAAACTGGCTCAATGACCAGGTAAACACACACACACACACAAAACTGGCTCAATGATTAGGTAAAAACCCACACACACAATTGGCTCAATTAACAGGTAAACACACACACACACACACAACCAAAACTTGCTCAATGACTAGGAAAACACACACACAAACACACACACACACAAACATAACTGGCTCAATGACCAGCTAAACACACAACCAGCTCAATGACCAGGTAAACACGCACACACACACACACAACCAGCTCAATGACTAGGTAAACACACACACACACACACACAACCAGCTCAATGACCAGGTAAGCACAACCCACCACTGGTTACTTTACCTGCACAGGATTGTAACATGTTTTTCATTCCTTCTGTTCTGACTGATTGTTACTCTGTGTGTGTGTGTGTGTATGTATGTGTGTGTATTTTGTAACCCCTGGTAATGGTGTGTGTGTTTGTGTGTGTATTTTGTAACCCCTGGTAATGGTGTGTGTGCGTGTGTGTGTGTGTGTATTTTCAGGTGATCAATATGTACGGTGAGCTGATCATGGAGGCAGTCTCTCACAAGGTGAGATTCCACTCAGTGTGTAGCAAAACTTGTGGGATCCTTTAAAATGAAAGGATAAATATAAATGAGTGTAATGTAGTGTAAACAAAAATGGGGTATAAATCAGTCTAGGGGGAAAAGACCAGAAACCAAAAACAAGCCAAGTCAGGAGGAGGAGTGCAGCCCGAGAGCAGAACAGGCCTTAAATACGACTTCCCATCAGAACAGGCCTTAAATACGACTTCCCATCAGGAACACTTGAGCAACAGGGAAACAAGCTCCCTGGCATGAGATAGAAATGCACACCAACCCACAGAGCAGCAGGGCCGTAACAGTGTGAAAGATGGTCATGGATACATATATAATGTTGTCAAATACTATGCAGTAGCGTTGCTAAGCAGTGTTTGGAGGTCTGTAGCATTGTTATATAATTTCCCAGATGCTCCACCTGACGGAAGCAGAAGACTGGGGCTACGCACCGGCATTTAAGGCTGCTTTGTGCTACGCACCAGAGTTTAAAGCGTGGTGGCCTAATAGTCACTTGATGCTGTTTTTAGGTTAATTTAGCAACCTAATAGTCACTTGATGCTGTTTTTAGGCTAATTTAGCTACCTAATAGTCACTTGATGCTGTTTTTAGGTTAATTTAGCAACCTAGTAGTCACTTGATGCTGTTTCTAGGTTAATTTAGCAACCTAGTAGTCACTTGATTCTGTTTTTAGGCTAATTTAGTTACCTAATAGTCACTTGATGCTGTTTTTAGGCTAATTTAGCTGCCTAATAGTCACTTGATGCTGTTTGTAGGTTAATTTAGCAACCTAATAGTCACTTGATGCTGTTTTTAGGCTAATTTAGCTACCTAAAGTCACTTGATGCTGTTTTTAGGTTAATTTAGCAACCTAGTAGTCACTTGATGCTGTTTTTAGGCTAATTTAGCTACCTAAAGTCACTTGATGCTGTTTTTAGGTTAATTTAGCAACCTAGTAGTCACTTGATGCTGTTTTTAGGATGGTTAGGACTTGGATGGTTAATGGCTCACTGCTAGCCTGGCCAGCTCATTACAGGCTGAATGGAGAAAGATGGTGAATGTTGAAAATGGGCCCCATATGTTGGTGTACCTTTAGGCCATTTTCATGCCTTGAGCTTCACACTGGCGTTTAAGACCAGGGTTAAGTGTTGGGCTAGGCACCTGTGGTGGATGTGTGTGTGTGACGGTGACAGATGAGTTTTAGGGAGTGTGTGTGTGCTAATGAAGCTGTGTCTGTGTGTTTCAGGTTCATTTCTTCAACAGCTTTTTCTACAGGCAGCTGGTAGCCAAAGGTTACGAGGGAGTGAAGCGCTGGACCAAGAAGGTAGAGTATGAGTGTGTGTGTGTGTGTGTGTGTATGTCTGTGTGTGTGTTTGTGTGTTCACTGCGGCTTGAGGAGCACACAAGGTGTATTATCTGCCTGACAGACAAGTTCCCGAGTTGGGAGAGAAGTTAGGAGGAGTTGTCTAGTGTCACTGACAGGTCTGTGGTCACTTTATGTTCCCAAAAGAGCACAAAACAAGGGTGAGACCTCTCTTGAGGGAGACTGGTGAAAACAAGGGTGAGACCTCTCTTGAGGGAGACTGGTAAAAACAAGGGTGAGACCTCTCTTGAGGGAGACTGTATGAGGGTGTGAGGGTTGAAGGTGGTAGGAGACGACAGGTCACACATACTTTCCAGGCAGCACTGAATCAGTCCAGATATTCAGCACAGGTAAATACAGTACTTTAGAGTGTATGCCTTTAGCCAAGCGACACACTAGGCACCAGGTCCATACACCTCACAGCGGACACACTACTGTTGAACGCTGATACACTTTTAACCCTCGAGACACCTCCTGGTATCATGTGTGGTGTTCCTCGGACATGAAATGAACCCACCCCTAATAGGCTGGGCTGGGCAGGGCAATTAGCCAATCAACATGGACTTGGACTAGGGTCTGAGTGGGGCAATTGGCGTGTTGAGTCAGAGTGAAAGGCACAGACGCCCTGCAAGATTTGGCTAATAATCATGAGATATTTGGTGTGAAAGTGTTTCCTCTCCTCCATCACCTCGACCTTTTCTCTTCTCTTCCCTTTCCTCTCTTCCTGTCTTCTTTCTTTTCTTCCCTCTCCGCTCTTCCTCTCTTTCAATTCAATTCAATTACATTTCTACAGCGCCTTTTACAATAGTATTGTCTCATTACACTTTACAGCAAAGAGCACCCAGGAGTGACAGGCAAGGAAAAACTCCCTTGTGGTCGATAGTCCAGGAAGAAACTTTGGGCAGATCCACGGCTGAAGGGGCTAACTGGACTGCCAGGGGTTCCTCTCTCCTCCACCCCCTCCCTCTCTTTCCTCTCCTCCCTCTCCCACTTCATTCTGTCCTCTCTACTTATGTGTTCTCTAAGTGTTCCCTGTTGGTTCTTTGCAGGTGGATGTGTTTTCTAAGCCTTTGTTGTTAGTTCTCTGCAGGTGGATGTGTTTTCTAAGCATTTGTTGTTTGTTTACTGCAG
>JAIFZK010000023.1:18817500-18820000 GCA_027481765.1 Tenualosa thibaudeaui | reverse complement strand
CACTAGTGGATGGCTGAGGAGGACACACACACACACACACACACACACACACACACACACAGACCGGGTTGGGGGAGGTGTGTGTGCGTGTGTGTTTTAGGAAGAGGAGGTGACGTTGCCCGAGGAGACGATGGTCTCGCGGGGTGAGTACTCTGGCTCCTCCTTGTTGGGGTGGGAGGAGTTATCCGACTTGCTGCGACTGAACTCGGCTCCTACGATTGGGCGGGGGAACTTACTGGCGCCGCCCTGCAGGCGTGAGCAGGCACTGCAGAGCAGCATGCGCAGAAAGGCACGGCGCATCTCGTTGCTGGTCAGCGTGTAGATGAGGGGGTTCATGGCGGAGTTGAGCACAGCCAGGGCCAGGAACCACTCCGCCTTGTAGAGGATGGGACAGACCCCCGAGCCCGTCTCACACGCCACGTCCAGAAGCAGCAGGATGAAGAGCGGCGCCCAGCAGGCGATGAAGCAGCTCAGCACGATGATCACCGTCTTCAGCAGCGCCAGCGACTTCTCCGAGCTCTTGCCGCCGCCCGTGCGGCCGTTGGACACCTTGCGGAAGACCAGCTTGCGGCTGCGCGTGCGCACCAGAGCGTAGATGCGTGCGTACAGCACAACGATGGCCATGAGGATGATGGTGAAGACGGACGTGCAGAACAGGATGTAGGTCTTGTGGTAGAGAGGCAGCACGGTGGAGCAGCTGGGCATGCTCTCTATGCAGTTCCAGCCCATGACGGGCAGGCCGCCCAGGACCGCTGCCACCATCCACACGGCGCTGATCAGCAGGAAGACACGCCAGGCGTTCCCGCTGTTGTGCAGCTTCATCTTGAGCATGGTGAGGTGGCGCTCGATGGCAATGGCCAGCAGACTGAACACGGACGCAGCCAGCGCCACGAACATGCTGCCCTCGCGGAAGAACCACTGCGTGGGGGACAGGCGATAGGTGTTGGCCCCCGACAGCAGGATGTTGGCTGTGTAAACCACCCCCGCCAGCAGGTCCGACAGGGCCAGGTTCCCGATGAAGTAGTACATGGGCTTGTGGAACTTCTTGGTTCTCCAGATGGTCAGGAGAACTAGAATGTTCTCCAAGATGATGAAGCAGCAGACGATGATGAAAATGACGGAGTCGGCTTTCAGGCGCGAGTCCTGCTCGTGCTTGCGCAGTTTGCCGGTGTAGTTGTAGTGCTGCGCGATCAAGTCTGAGTACATGGCGTCGGCCATGGCGCCGTGTCTCTGGCGAGGATCCCGGGCTGCAGTACACTACTATGTCCGCTAGGCGGCGCTGCTTGACCGAGCCAACGTTCGAGAAGTTGTGTTGCGTTTTCGAGCGATGGCGTGTTTCAAGTCAGGAAAAAATCCATATTTTGAAGGAAAGCTCGACGTAAGTTCGTGGACCACATCATGAAGTGCTTTAGAGAAATGAAACAAGAGGATTATTAGATTATGGCAAAACTGGCAGAAAAGTACATACATAACATTTTATGACCATGTAAATAACGTTTCTCTACAAAACGACGGTGCAAAAAGACAGGAAAACTTGTATGATCAGATAGGCTACGTTAGAATCCACTGGGAACGTAAGAAATGTCGGAGTTAAATGTGGTCAGATGAGGCTACAGTCTACAAGATCCCAAAGTCTTGTCGTAAAGGACGAATAACAGATAAGCATCGCTGCCCAAAGTAGCTAAATCTACGTCTCCGTGGTTGGCGACTTTAATGGTGACTATAATGTCGTCTTAAAAGTGGCACTTTTCAAGTATTTATCGTCTGTCTCCCCCACAACCGAATAGCTGAGACTCCCGATAAATAGTTGCGCGGTCGCGATGGCTCTCATGACTAATTAGATAACGGTCCAGTGGAACTTTTCCATGGAGTTACTCGCTCCAGATGAAATGTCAGGTGCAAACGGGCAAGCAGCCTAACTGACGTGTTTAGAAACAAGACCACAAAAGTCCACTTACCTCTAATGTCAAAATTATCAAAAAAAAGTAAGTGTCTTTACAACCCAGGCATGTTTAACATCTCTCGACAATTGGAATATAAACCACGACAACATTTTCAGAGACAACAAAAACGCTGTTAAACTTTGTTTTGTATTTTTTTTCTGTTAGAACACCTTGATTTATGAAGTTAGTCTAGGGCTGTATTTTGGCTAAAAATTACTAATAATCACAAGCCTCATTAACATGCAAGGCAGGTCACGTTTACATTAAACCATTCAACGCGATTTAATACCAAATCCCTGAAGTTGTAAAAGTTTTTATCACATCGAAAATCCTGTTTCAGCCAGTAGACGATCTTACCTTTCAAGTTCAACTAAAATAACCGAATTTACTAATCCATCCTAGGCAGAGCAGTCGTGTTGTCCGGCGGCGTGTCTCTGCTGTTACTGTGCTGTGATCTCAAGTGGGAGAAAACAGCTCGCACCCCCTCCCTCCCAACAAAAGACCCCGCAACCCTCCGCTCGCACCCCTCCCCTCCCCTCCCCTCCCTTTCATCGGAG
>JAIFZK010000023.1:18800000-18807500 GCA_027481765.1 Tenualosa thibaudeaui | reverse complement strand
TGTAGATTCCAGTAAAATACTCAAATGTAGATTCCAGTAACATGTCAAATGTAGATTCCAGTAACATGTCAAATGTAGATTCCATTAACATTCTAAAATTTAGATTCCATTAACTTGTCAAATGTAGATTCCAGTAACATGTCAAATGTAGATTCCAGTAACATGTCAAATGTAGATTCCAGTAACATGCCAAATGTAGATTCCAGTAACATACTCAAATGTAGATTCCAGTAACATGTCAAATGTAGATTCCAGTAACATACTCAAATGTAGATTCCAGTAACATGTCAAATGTAGATTCCAGTAACATGTCAAATGTAGATTCCAGTAACATCTCAAATGTAGATTCCAGTAACATTTCAAATTTAGATTCCAGTAACATTTCAAATTTAGATTCCAGTAAAATACTCAAATGTAGATTCCAGTAACATGTAAAATGTATATTCCAGTAACATACTCAAATGTAGATTCCAGTAACATACTCAAATGTAGATTCCAGTAACATGTCAAATGTAGATTCCAGTAACATCTCAAATGTAGATTCCAGTAACATACTCAAATGTAGATTCCAGTAACATGTCAAATGTAGATTCCAGTAACATGTCAAATGTAGATTCCAGTAAAATACGCAAATGTATATTCCATTAACATATCAAATTTAGATTCCAGTAACATACTCAAATGTAGATTCCAGTAACATGTCAAATGTACATTCCACTAAAATGTCAAATGTAGATTCCAGTAACATGTCAAATGTACATTCCAGTAACATGTCAAATGTACATTCCAGTAACATGTCAAATGTACATTCCAGTAACATACTCAAATGTACATTCCAGTAACATACTCAAATGTAGATTCCAGTAACATGTCAAATGTAGATTCCAGTAACATGTCAAATGTAGATTCCAGTAACATGTCAAATGTAGATTCCAGTAACATCTCAAATGTAGATTCCAGTAACATACTCAAATGTAGATTCCAGTAACATGTCAAATGTAGATTCCAGTAACATGTCAAATGTAGATTCCAGTAACATGTCAAATGTAGATTCCAGTAACATGTCAAATGTAGATTCCAGTAACATGTCAAATGTAGATTCCAGTAACATGTCAAATGTAGATTCCAGTAACATCTCAAATGTAGATTCCAGTAACATGTCAAATGTAGATTCCAGTAACATGTCAAATGTACATTCCAGTAACATGTCAAATGTACATTCCAGTAACATGTCAAATGTACATTCCAGTAACATACTCAAATGTACATTCCAGTAACATACTCAAATGTAGATTCCAGTAACATGTCAAATGTAGATTCCAGTAACATACTCAAATGTAGATTCCAGTAACATGTCAAATGTAGATTCCAGTAACATACTCAAATGTAGATTCCAGTAACATGTCAAATGTAGATTCCAGTAACATACTCAAATGTAGATTCCAGTAACATGTCAAATGTAGATTCCAGTAACATGTCAAATGTAGATTCCAGTAACATGTCAAATGTAGATTCCAGTAACATACTCAAATGTAGATTCCAGTAACATGTCAAATGTAGATTCCAGTAACATACTCAAATGTACATTCCAGTAACATACTCAAATGTAGATTCCAGTAACATGTCAAATGTAGATTCCAGTAACATGCCAAATGTAGATTCCAGTAACATACTCAAATGTAGATTCCAGTAACATGTCAAATGTAGATTCCAGTAACATACTCAAATGTAGATTCCAGTAACATGTCAAATGTAGATTCCAGTAACATACTCAAATGTAGATTCCAGTAACATGTCAAATGTAGATTCCAGTAACATGTCAAATGTAGATTACAGTAACATCTCAAATGTAGATTCCAGTAACATGTCAAATGTAGATTCCAGTAACATGTCAAATGTAGATTCCAGTAACATGTCAAATGTAGATTCCAGTAACATGTCAAATGTAGATTCCAGTAACATACTCAAATGTACATTCCAGTAACATACTCAAATGTAGATTCCAGTAACATGTCAAATGTAGATTCCAGTAACATGCCAAATGTAGATTCCAGTAACATACTCAAATGTAGATTCCAGTAACATGTCAAATGTAGATTCCAGTAACATACTCAAATGTACATTCCAGTAACATACTCAAATGTAGATTCCAGAAACATGTCAAATTTAGATTCCATTAACATGCCAAATGTAGATTCCAGTAACATAAGCAAATGTATATTCCAGTAACATGTCAAATGTAGATTCCAGTAACATACTCAAATGTAGATTCCAGTAACATGTCAAATGTAGATTCCAGTAACATGTCAAATGTAGATTCCAGTAACATGTCAAATGTAGATTCCAGTAACATACTCAAATGTAGATTCCAGTAACATGCCAAATGTAGATTCCAGTAACATGTCAAATGTAGATTCCAGTAACATGTCAAATGTAGATTCCAGTAACATGTCAAATGTAGATTCCAGTAACATGTCAAATGTAGATTCCAGTAACATGTCAAATGTAGATTCCAGTAACATGCCAAATGTAGATTCTAGTAACATGTCAAATGTAGATTCCAGTAACATGTCAAATGTAGATTCCAGTAACATACTCAAATGTAGATTCCATTAACATGTCAAATGTAGATTCCAGTAACATGTCAAATGTAGATTCCAGTAACATGTCAAATGTAGATTCCAGTAACATGCCAAATGTAGATTCTAGTAACATGTCAAATGTAGATTCCAGTAACATGTCAAATGTAGATTCCAGTAACATACTCAAATGTAGATTCCATTAACATGTCAAATGTAGATTCCAGTAACATACTTAAATGTAGATTCCAGTAACATGTCAAATGTAGATTCCAGTAACATGTCAAATGTAGATTCCAGTAACATACTCAAATGTAGATTCCAGTAACATACTCAAATGTAGATTCCAGTAACATGCCAAATGTAGATTCCAGTAACATGTCAAATGTAGATTCCAGTAACATGTCAAATGTAGATTCCAGTAACATGTCAAATGTAGATTCCAGTAACATGTCAAATGTAGATTCCAGTAACATGTCAAATGTAGATTCCAGTAACATGTCAAATGTAGATTCCAGTAACATGTCAAATGTAGATTCCAGTAACATACTCAAATGTAGATACCAGTAACATGTCAAATGTAGATTCCAGTAACATACTCAAATGTAGATTCCAGTAACATGTCAAATGTAGATTCCAGTAACATGTCAAATGTAGATTCCAGTAACATGCCAAATGTAGATTCTAGTAACATGTCAAATGTAGATTCCAGTAACATGTCAAATGTAGATTCCAGTAACATACTCAAATGTAGATTCCATTAACATGTCAAATGTAGATTCCAGTAACATACTTAAATGTAGATTCCAGTAACATGTCAAATGTAGATTCCAGTAACATGTCAAATGTAGATTCCAGTAACATACTCAAATGTAGATTCCAGTAACATACTCAAATGTAGATTCCAGTAACATGTCAAATGTAGATTCCAGTAACATGCCAAATGTAGATTCCAGTAACATGTCAAATGTAGATTCCAGTAAAATACTCAAATGTAGATTCCAGTAACATGTCAAATGTAGATTCCAGTAACATGTCAAATGTAGATTCCAGTAACATACTCAAATGTAGATTCCAGTAACTTGTCAAATGTAGATTCCAGTAACATACTTAAATGTAGATTCCAGTAACATGTCAAATGTAGATTCCAGTAACATGTCAAATGTAGATTCCAGTAACATACGCAAATGTAGATTCCAGTAACATGTCAAATGTAGATTCCAGTAACATACTCAAATGTAGATTCCAGTAACATGTCAAATGTAGATTCCAGTAACATGTCAAATGTAGATTCCAGTAACATCTCAAATGTAGATTCCAGTAACATGTCAAATGTAGATTCCAGTAACATGTCAAATGTAGATTCCAGTAACATGTCAAATGTAGATTCCAGTAACATACGCAAATGTAGATTCCAGTAACATGTCAAATGTAGATTCCAGTAACATACTCAAATGTAGATTCCAGTAACATACTCAAATGTAGATTCCAGTAACATGTCAAATGTAGATTCCAGTAACATCTCAAATGTAGATTCCAGTAACATACTCAAATGTAGATTCCAGTAACATGTCAAATGTAGATTCCAGTAACATGTCAAATGTAGATTCCAGTAACATACGCAAATGTAGATTCCAGTAACATGTCAAATGTAGATTCCAGTAACATACTCAAATGTAGATTCCAGTAACATGTCAAATGTAGATTCCAGTAACATGTCAAATGTAGATTCCAGTAACATGTCAAATGTAGATTCCAGTAACATGTCAAATGTAGATTCCAGTAACATCTCAAATGTAGATTCCAGTAACATGTCAAATGTAGATTCCAGTAACATGTCAAATGTAGATTCCAGTAACATGTCAAATGTAGATTCCAGTAACATGTCAAATGTAGATTCCAGTAACATGTCAAATTTAGATTCCAGTAACATGTCAAATGTAGATTCCAGTAACATCTCAAATGTAGATTCCAGTAACATGTCAAATGTAGATTCCAGTAACATGTCAAATGTACATTCCAGTAACATGTCAAATGTACATTCCAGTAACATGTCAAATGTACATTCCAGTAACATACTCAAATGTACATTCCAGTAACATACTCAAATGTAGATTCCAGTAACATGTCAAATGTAGATTCCAGTAACATACTCAAATGTAGATTCCAGTAACATGTCAAATGTAGATTCCAGTAACATACTCAAATGTAGATTCCAGTAACATGTCAAATGTAGATTCCAGTAACATACTCAAATGTAGATTCCAGTAACATGTCAAATGTAGATTCCAGTAACATGTCAAATGTAGATTCCAGTAACATGTCAAATGTAGATTCCAGTAACATACTCAAATGTAGATTCCAGTAACATGTCAAATGTAGATTCCAGTAACATACTCAAATGTACATTCCAGTAACATACTCAAATGTAGATTCCAGTAACATGTCAAATGTAGATTCCAGTAACATGCCAAATGTAGATTCCAGTAACATACTCAAATGTAGATTCCAGTAACATGTCAAATGTAGATTCCAGTAACATACTCAAATGTAGATTCCAGTAACATGTCAAATGTAGAGTCCAGTAACATACTCAAATGTAGATTCCAGTAACATGTCAAATGTAGATTCCAGTAACATACTCAAATGTAGATTCCAGTAACATGTCAAATGTAGATTCCAGTAACATACTCAAATGTAGATTCCAGTAACATACTCAAATGTAGATTCCAGTAACATGTCAAATGTAGATTCCAGTAACATGTCAAATGTAGATTCCAGTAACATGTCAAATGTAGATTCCAGTAACATGCCAAATGTAGATTCCAGTAACATGTCAAATGTAGATTCCAGTAACATGTCAAATGTAGATTCCAGTAACATGTCAAATGTAGATTCCAGTAACATACTCAAATGTACATTCCAGTAACATTCTCAAATGTAGATTCCAGTAACATGTCAAATGTAGATTCCAGTAACATGCCAAATGTAGATTCCAGTAACATACTCAAATGTAGATTCCAGTAACATGTCAAATGTAGATTCCAGTAACATACTCAAATGTACATTCCAGTAACATACTCAAATGTAGATTCCAGTAACATGTCAAATGTAGATTCCAGTAACATGCCAAATGTAGATTCCAGTAACATACTCAAATGTAGATTCCAGTAACATGTCAAATGTAGATTCCAGTAACATACTCAAATGTAGATTCCAGTAACATGTCAAATGTAGATTCCAGTAACATGTCAAATGTAGATTCCAGTAACATGTCAAATGTAGATTCCAGTAACATACTCAAATGTAGATTCCAGTAACATGCCAAATGTAGATTCCAGTAACATGTCAAATGTAGATTCCAGTAACATGTCAAATGTAGATTCCAGTAACATGTCAAATGTAGATTCCAGTAACATGTCAAATGTAGATTCCAGTAACATACTCAAATGTAGATTCCAGTAACATACTCAAATGTAGATTCCAGTAACATGTCAAATGTAGATTCCAGTAACATGTCAAATGTAGATTCCAGTAACATACTCAAATGTAGATACCAGTAACATGTCAAATGTAGATTCCAGTAACATACTCAAATGTAGATTCCAGTAACATGTCAAATGTAGATTCCAGTAACATGTCAAATGTAGATTCCAGTAACATGCCAAATGTAGATTCTAGTAACATGTCAAATGTAGATTCCAGTAACATGTCAAATGTAGATTCCAGTAACATACTCAAATGTAGATTCCATTAACATGTCAAATGTAGATTCCAGTAACATACTTAAATGTAGATTCCAGTAACATGTCAAATGTAGATTCCAGTAACATGTCAAATGTAGATTCCAGTAACATGTCAAATGTAGATTCCAGTAACATACTCAAATGTAGATTCCAGTAACATGTCAAATGTAGATACCAGTAACATGTCAAATGTAGATTCCAGTAACTCACATTTGATTTCTGAGCATTTCCTGCATTTCTACAGGTAACTGTGAATTTGACTGTGTGTGGTGTGTGTGTCGTGTGTGGGGGCTGTGAATTTGACTGTGTGTGGTGTGTGTGTCGTGTGTGGGGGGGGGATGAAAATGTTGAATTTGAAAGTGTGACGCCAGGGCTGGTGTGTGGAGACCCTTACGTGCCTCTTGGGTCAGTGTGTGTGTGTGTGTGTGTGTGTGTGTGTGTGTGTTCAGCTACACCTGTGGGCAGCTCTGTGCAGGTAAAAAGCACTTGTTTCCTTTCCCATCTGGACGACACTCTTACTTTGGCTTTTGAGCAACACCACACACATACACGCGCACACACACACACACACACACACACACACATTACAACCCAAACAACATTCATCCTGAGGATGACTTGCTTACACTTTCGTCTGCAGATCGGTAACAAGTCGGGAGTTTAATGGTAACAACTAATAACTACTTACATTACTGAATGACAACTGAATAAATACTGAATCATTTCTGTTATTTCCAAAACAATAACCCAGGTTAATTACAGGAATTACTTTCTTAATATGGTGAGATGTTAATGAAATGATAAGATCCTCTATTCAATCTGTATTATTTCCCATTTAGTTTCAGTCCCTGCTAAAAACTCCCTACTGAACTCTGATGAAACATGAAACATGAAACATGACACCTACACTAAATAATCAGAATATTATATTTATATTTTCCATATCGTATTGTGCACTCAGCAGAATATGGTGTCAATGGTTTTACTGAACCAGACGTGTGGTGTGAGGCCTGGTAGTTGGTCAGCTCCACTTTGGGTCAGCTCCACTTTGGGTCAATTCCTGTTGGTTCAACTCCTATTGGGTCAGCTCCAGTTGGGTCAACTCCACTTTGGGTCAACTCCAGTTGGGTCAGCTCCACTTTGGGTCAACTCCTGTTGGGTCAGCTCCAGTTGGG
>JAIFZK010000023.1:18792500-18795000 GCA_027481765.1 Tenualosa thibaudeaui | reverse complement strand
ACAGACACACAGACACACACACACACACACAGACACACAGACAAAGAAACACATATACTCACACACAGAGAGAGAGAGAGAGGGAAAGAGAGACACACACACACACACACAGAAAGAGAGTGAAAGAGAGAGAGACAGGAATTATCAGCAATGTGCAAATTTAATCAAACACACTTCAGTCAGACAGGGCAGATGGCTAAGCCCGCCCCCTACACACACACACACACACACACACACACACACAGAAACACAAAAAATGCCCGGTGTCTACCCATAGTGTGTGTGTGTGTGTGTGTGAGAGAGAGAGAGAGAGAGAGAGAGAGAGTTAATGTTGCAAGCTGAAACAATCCACAGTTTTAATTAACAGACAAATGACACAGTGGTGGATTACTCCTTCCTCAAGAGATCAAGAGATGATTATGTGTGTGTGTGTGTGTGTGTGTGTGTGTGTGTGTGTGTGTGTGTCTATGTGCATTTGTGTGTGTGTGTGTGTGTGTGTGTGTGTGTGTGTGTGTGTGTCTATGTGCATTTGTGTGTGTGTGTGTGTGTGTGTGTGTGTGTGTATGTGTGTGTGTGTGTGTCTATGTGCATTTGTGTGTGTGTGTCTATGTGCATTTGTGTGTGTGTGTGTGTGTGTGTGTGTTTGTGTTACTGTACTGCACTGAGTTTGTAGGAAGATGTTGATTTTTCAATCCAGAGGGCTCTCAGTCTGTGTTGAGGCACTGGGTTGGTCTTTGGTACCCTGTGTGTGTGTGTGTGTGTGTGTGTGTGTGTGTGTGTGTGTCTCATCACCAAACACCTGTGTGTCCTGCACGTCCCTGCCACCCTGCTTCACACACACAGACACACACACACAGACAGGCCTAAGCAGGAGAGACGGGACCAGTGTGGACCCAGACGGGTTACTGAATAACCACTCCCCCCAGGGCTTCCCCCACAGCCAATCAGAAATGTCAGATTTTGTGGCAGGTTTTGTAAAAAGAAAAAAAAATTGTGCAGAAATTGCAATGTTTTATGCATTTTGTTGAAAGAAAGCAGGTGAAATGGCAAAAAGTTCATCGTCATCATCAACATATTGGACTTGATTGATTGCATTGAGAAGGCTATAGACTTAAGCATTAACACATTCTGAATTAGAAGTCCTTCATCTAATAAATGAGAAAGCTCTGCCAATAAGCATTACAGCCTAACTTTAGAATTCAAGTTCACACCGAAAACCAAGGAAAACTGTCAAAAGGGTGGAAAGAGATTTAATATCTGAAACTGGGACAAGATGAAGTCTGCACAAACTAAACATGACGATGCTGCTGGAAGGTGAGTTTACTATGAAAAAGGGGCTCAGTCAAGAATATTTTATATTGTCTATGTGTGTATTGTATGCATTGTTTGTGTGTGTGTGTGTGTTTACGGTGTCGTGTGGACCTGCTGTCGGTAAGGAACAGGAAGCCACTGGGCACTTCCTGTGATGTCATCAGTGCTCTTTGGGCGCCAGTGTTGTTTACTGCTGTTGATCTACTGTAAAATAGGCCTAAGAGCTAAGAGCTACGCCACGGACCTGCTTGAACTGTGGAGTCAAGAATTTACATTGGCATCAAGGAAACACTGCGCTGGCTCTGTTTGACACACGTGTTTCCAGCAAGAGGACGCGTGGAGAGAGAGAGTCGTTTACCGCTGGCTTTGCAGATCATTAACCTGTCTGGGTCTGGTGAGATCTACGCTTTTTGTATTTTCTGCCATGATATACCACTGTACAAGCGGTCGCATGTTCTGCCTTTTGTTGCGTTCTGGACCTTGGATTATTCGCACGTCCTACCGGCTTCCTGGAATATACAGACTGTAGTGCAAGCGGGGGACTGGACTCATTGGAATATACAGACTGTAGTGCAAGCGGGGGACTGGACTCATTGTTTCCTTTAGTTTGGACTTTTAGTTTAAATGTGTGGACTGAGAGAAGGGGGAAATTCAAAGGTTTTGGGGGCACTAATTGGTTGGTCGATGTACAATACACAGCACTTAGCGCGTCCATGTAATTGAACTGGGTGATGTGTCTTTGCCATCTGTCCTGGGCTGACCAGGTCACTGTTCCCACCAACACCAGTTTAGGAGACACTGGCCCCACTGCTCCCGCCCACTCCACACACACTCCACCAATCACAGCACTGCAGGGCTCCAGCCCCACCAATGGAAGTTGGGCATAGTGATGAGGGGAACAATGGGGGGATGTGGCCTGCGGAAGAGATCTTATCGCCATGACGGCCATTGCTATGACAACTACATGACTACTAGCTTTGTCTCACGGCTGGGCTTCACCTAAAAAATGACTACAGGCACACACACACACACTCACTCATACACACTCACTCACACAGACACACACACACACTCACTCATACTCACAGACGCACACACACACTCACTCACACTCACAAACACGCACACACACACTCACTCACACTCACAAACACGCACACACACACTCACTCATACTCAGAGACACACA
>JAIFZK010000023.1:18780000-18787500 GCA_027481765.1 Tenualosa thibaudeaui | reverse complement strand
GGAAAATCTAAAGTTATTCATCAAGTTATTCATCTATACCTGCACAGTCATGCTAAACCCATCTATACCTGCACAGTCATGCTAAACCCATCTATACCTGCACAGTCATGCTAAACCCATCTATACCTGCACAGTCATGCTAAACCCATCTATACCTGCACAGTCATGCTAAACCCGTCTATACCTGCACAGTCATGCTAAACCCGTCTACAACTACAAAGCCTAGCTGACCCTGATACTCTGTTGTTGTGCTCTAATGCGGTTCAGCCTGTTCCCAGCTCTTCTCGTAATCTTTTCACACACACACATACACACACACACACACAAGCAACCACACACACACATACACACACACACACACACACACACAGCCTGTTCCCAGCTCTTCTCTTAATCTTCTTTTCATCTGTATGCATAGGAGGTTATGCAAAAAGGCAATATCCTGCGACTACCATCCAAAGATCAGTAACAACATTTTCCCAAACACACATTTTACTTTGTATGACAAAAAATGATAAGGCTCTATGATTTTGTTCCTATATAAAGATCCACTGAAGAGAGAGGAATTGCCCACAGACTTAGTATTACTCATAGGACTCATCAGAGTGTAAGCCTGCGCAGTCATACACACACACACACACACACACACACACACACATGGCTGAATATAATGTGCTGCACTGTGTCTGCAGAAATAGTTTCAACCTGCTTCAGAAAAACAGCATTCAGACGAGACACACGCATACACGCTGTAGCACCACAAAGACATGTGGACACGAGACACACACAAACACTATAGCGCTAGCACCACAAAGACATGTGGACAGCACTGTTAGGACTGATTGAGTGAGACACAGGGACAATGGGAATGAGGCGAGTAGATGTGGATGCTTCTCTCTAGGCTCATGTCTTTCTTATGTCTCTAGGGCTGCATCCATGCACCAATCATGGACATGTGATCTTGGCAGCGGGCGATGGTGGTGTAGTGGTTAACAAACCTGGCTAGCATGTATTAGGAAATCCCACCCAAGACTGGCAACCAGCTGGCCAACTTGTCTAGGGGTTGTGTTCCCTAGTCTGAGAGTTCCTAATGTAAGTGCCTGCAAAGATGTGAAAGTCTGTGTGTTTGAGGTAAGAGTGGATGAAGGGCAAAGGGACACCAGCTACCCTTGGAAACCCGAACCAGCCCAAGCATGGTCCCATAGGATGGTGAGCCCCATAGGTTCATAGTCCCATAGAACAGAGCCCCATAGGTTCATAGTCCCATAGAATGGTTAGCCCCATAGGTTCATAGTCCCATAGAATGGTGAGCCTCATAGGTTCATAGTCCCATAGAATGGTGAGCCCCATAGGTTCATAGTCCCATAGGACAGAGCCCCATAGGTTCATAGTCCCATAGGATGGTGAGCCCCATAGGTTCATAGTCCCATAGAATGGTGAGCCTCATAGGTTCATAGTCCCATAGAATGGTGAGCCTCATAGGTTCATAGTCCCATAGGATGGTGAGCCCCATAGGTTCATAGTCCCATAGAATGGTGAGCCCCATAGGTTCATAGCCCCATAGGTTCATAGTCCCATAGAATGGTGGGCCCCATAGGTTCATAGTCCCATAGGTTCATAGCCCCGTAGGTTCATAGCCCCATAGGTTCATAGTCCCATAGGATGGTGAGCCCCATAGGTTCATAGCCCCATACATTCATAGTCCCATAGGTCCATAGTCCCATAGGATGGTGAGCCCCATAGGTTCATAGTCCCATAGAATGGTGAGCCCCATAGGTTCATAGTCCCATAGGTTCATAGCCCCATAGGATGGTGAGCCCCATAGGTTCATAGTCCCATAGGACAGAGCCCCATAGGTTCATAGTCCCATAGGATGGTGAGCCCCATAGGTTCATAGTCCCATAGAATGGTGAGCATCATAGGTTCATAGTCCCATAGAATGGTGAGCCTCATAGGTTCATAGTCCCATAGAATGGTGAGCCCCATAGGTTCATAGTCCCATAGAACCGACAACCGACGGTGTTTGTACCGCTGGAGAACCGACGGTATTTAACCGCTGGAGAACCGACAGTATTTGTACCGCTGGAGAACCGACGTATTTAACCGCTGGAGAACCGATGGTATTTGTACCGCTGGAGAACCAACGGTATTTAACCACTGGAGAACCGACGGTATTTAACCATTGGAGAACCGACTGGGATTTTTGCTCTTCAGGACAGTTTTGCCAGACGTACACTAGTTATTGCATTTATAGCCATACAAATCATGATCAAGTCCTGTGATGTACGTTGCCCAATACGTTTTATTCATGTTTTTATTCTTTTATTCATTGACCATCAGCGGACAGCCAGAATTCTGCCATCTGGAGAGAGTAAGAATATGAGAGTCAGACAAGTGTGAGCCACCCAAAACAGCACTGCCCTGTCCTTAAACCTCACACACACACACACACACACACACACACACATACACGTGTGTCACTGTTTCTGAGGAAATCCAGAGAATTTAGGAAATGGAAAGCAACATAGACACACACACACACACACACACACACACACACACACACAATACACTCCCCATAGAAATGGAGTGATGACTTTCATCTTTTCCTGCTCACTGGGGACAGTGGAGGCATTTTCCAGAGAGACACGTCATCCGTGTTTCCTCTGTGTGTGTGTGTGTGTGTGTGTGTGTGTGTGTGAGAGAGAGACAGAGAGATAGAGAGAGAGAAAGAGAAACAGAAAGAGAGAGAAATGTGTGTGTGTCTGTGTTGGAAAATGAAAGAGTCTATATCATGTGACTTCTTCTCAAAAATCTTTCCCAGGAAAACTCAAGTCAATGACCACCTCTCTCCAATAACCAGCAAATACACACACACACACACACACACACACACACATACAAACACATCCAATATTAATACACATTTACACATCCAATATTAATACAAAAACATCCAATATTAATACACATTTATTTATTAGTAAAACTAAAATAAAGTTGAGTGGTATTTAGCAGATGCTTTATTCAAAGTCAGACAGACTGGTAATGTGGGATTCAGATAATTAGACATGAGGGAAATTCCATTTTGCTTATTTTATTCTGCAAACTCCAGAGCTGAATACATCCAAACTCACAGCCTTTGTATCATGACTTCATGAGCATAAAAATATGAGCCTTTTAATCTGCGATATGGACGTGGCACTGAATGAACAAGCTTATATGGGAGGCCACAGTTTTCCAATAATATATGTGATATTTACAAACATTGAAATCATTAGTTTTACACAAAGGAGGACACCTGAGTGAACAGAGGAAAAAAAAGTTGTGTGTTTGGAGTTATCTTGCCAACGTCTCAATGTGTCTCTCTCCCATGACTTAACATTACAGGTTGACAGTAAACATGGAGTAACACAAGCGGCATTCACAGCTATTAGACTGCAGCGCATCAGGAAGTGTTTACAAAGGACCTAAAACAGCATCTGCTTATTTTGAAAGCAGAGTTTTGCATTTCCTCCTCTGTGCTCTGATTGGCTGAGAGCACTCACTGATCTGACCACTGATGTTTTAGTTGTTTTGTTACTGCTAAACAAATCAAAAAGGGTTAGTGTAGCTTTTACAGTAATGGAGTTATGAGACTGTGTGTGTTGAAGGAGTTGAAAAAAACTGTAAGACTTGGTGCCAATTTTTTAAACATTAAATTTCGCATATTCAGCAAATAAACTACTTTGATATGGCATGTGCAGTTTTGAAATGTGGTTACTAGGTGTGTGTGTGTGTGTGTGTGAGAGAGAGAGAGAGAGAGAGAGAAATGTGTGTGTTTGTGTCTGTGTTGGAAAATGAAAGAGTCTATATCATGTGATTTCTTCTCAAAAATCCTACTAGTTACTAGTGCCATTTCCTACTGTAGAATTCAAATGTAATCAGATAAGATCAGATAAGATCTCTAACATCGTTTTCCACTCTGATCATGCTCACGGTAGCCTAAATGTCATAATTTGCAAAAAGTAGGAAGATTCCTAATCCTAATGTTGAAGTTGTGATAACTGCACTATGTGTTCAGCTTCTGCTGCCTGTATTTATCCTTCTGCATCAGTGCAGAACTGTCTTAAATGTGTCTTAAATGTGTCTTAAATGTGTTTTAAAGTTTAGAGTTTTGCAAAAGGTCCAAATTGTTTGAGAAGAGTGAATGATTCAATAAATATGTTCAATGAATATTTTGTTCAGAGAATAGAGTGGTGTTGTTTGAGTAGAATAGAGAATAGAGTTTAGTGATTTGACATTGGGAACAACTGCTATGGACAGAAACGAAGAGAGATCATCACACACATCCAATTTACTGATGAACTTCTGCACCACTGTACCACTTGTGTGTGTGTGTGTGTGTGTGTGTGTGTGTAATGGTTGTGTATGTGTGTGTAATGTATGTGTCTCATGGCATGTCTGACTTGCAGGAACTGTGCTGATATCCCTCATAAAGTCATGAGACCCACACATAGACAGACAGACACACACACACACACACACACACACACACACACACACACACTCATGTGTACATGTGGGCACTGGCAGTGGTTTTTCTGGTGATGTCAGAGACTTGAGATCTGAAGAAGACAAACAAAATCCCAACAGATACCACAACTCACCACTCACATGACACACACACACACACACACACACACCATGACTTACATCTTTGTTCAGTAGTTTGCTGAATTAGCCCTTGAGGTTGGTCAGTAGGGCACATAGAGATGTCTGGGATGATGTAGGCACAGCACCCTGGGGTTGGGGGTATATGAGGGGATGAGATGAAGGGTGTCATCACCCTTTGTGTGCCTATTATACCTGTAGCTTTGTGTGGGGGGATATTAAACGGGTCTTACCTAATAGATATCATAGCCTCTGGTGGGATACAGAACGGGTCTTACCTAATAGATATCCCTCCTTCCCCAGCTGATTGTTTACACAATACGTTTTTGTATCGGTTCTGAAATACTTTGGATACAGTAGATAACAGCAGTGATCTACTGAAATACTTTGGACATATATTCAGTAGATGACAGCAATGATCTACTGAAATATAATGTGTCTGTGTGCTGGAGGGGCTCACTGTAGATCTAGAGGGGCTCACTGTGGATCTAGAGGGGCTCACTGTGGATCTAGAGGGGCTCATTGTAGATCTAGAGGGGCTCACTGTAGATCTAGAGGGGCTCACTGTAGATCTAGAGGGGCTCACTGTGGATCTAGAGGGGCTCACTGTAGATCTAGAGGGGCTCACTGTGGATCTAGAGGGGCTCACTGTGGATCTAGAGGGGCTCACTGTAGATCTAGAGGGGCTCACTGTGGATCTAGAGGGTCTCACTGTAGATCTAGAGGGGCTCCTGACTCCCCACATGTGGGCCTCATAGAGCAGAGACACAATATCAGCCCCTCCAGTGACACTGATCATCCACCACCATCAGGCAAACTAGAAGCACAGAGAGAGAGAGAGAGAGAGAGAAAGAAAGAAAGAGGGTGGGTAGAAGTGACTGGTTGTGTCCTCAGCTTAAAGGCCACTGGGAACACCAGAGAATATGACATAAACCCTCAACACACACACACACACACACACACACACACACACACACACACACACACACACACACTCACGGGTGAGAGAGGTGTGCATGATGACTTCGTTTCTAAAGCTGCATGTGCAGATTTCCTCAAAAGTGTTTATCTCTCTCAGTCAGAACACACACACACACAAACAAACACACATACACACTCTCTCTCACACACGTATACACACTCATGCGCACACACACACACACACACACACACATTCTCTCTCTCTCACACATACATACAAACAAACACACATACACACTCTCTCACACACATACACACACACACACACTCTGTCTCTTTCTCTTTCACACACACACACAAATACACACACACACAATCAGAAAAACTTGTATATGTAAACACACACAAGCAAAGACTTACACATATATATTCAAACACACACACACACACACACACACACACAAGTCATGCGCAGTATTCAGCCCCCCCACCCAAATTGTTTTCAGATGCTGGGCTGGCAGCGTCACCGTGGAGACGGATGGGAAGCGGCAGCAGGCTGGAATCATGGGGAGAAGTAGGCAGGGGAAGGGATCCGGACACACACACACACACACACACACTCTTTGTCACACATCTCTGCCTGGGTTCACTGGACCTATTTGGCCCAGTACACAAACACTCTCTCTCTCTATCATACACACACACACACACACACACATCTCTCTGGCAGGGTTCAGTAGACTCTCTCTGAGTGGTACAATGTCCCTCTGACTGGAGTCTTTCTGCTCTTAACAAACGATGAGGAAGCCTTGCTGGAGACCCTCTCCTCTCTCTCTCTCTCTCTCTCTCACACACACACACACACACCACACAGGTACATACACGCACACACACACCACACATGGTACACATACACACATACCACACAGGTACACACACACACACACACACCACACAGGTACATACACGCACACACACACCACACATGGTACACATACACACATACCACACAGGTACACACACACACACACACATATGCACAAATACCACACAGGAACACACACATACTGTTCATACATCCAGATACGCATACAGTACATGCACACTTGCACACACTCACACTCACACTGGGCATTAGTGCACACACACCCAGACTCACACACACACATAATAATTACACCCACAAACACACACATACATGTTCCCCTACACGCAAATACAAACATGCATCCCCACTCAACAGCCCTGAAGAGGACTGTCTGTGGACTGTGTGTGTGTATGTGTGTGTGTGTGTTTCATATTAACATTCAGATCAAAGTTGTCTGACAGCCCCCACCCCCATGACCACCACCTCCACCAAACACACACACACACACACACACACACACACACGGAGGATATGGGAGGAGCTGGGGCTGCGGGGTTAAGGAGAAAAGGACATGATTTACTGCAGAGGGGCGTGGCAAAGAGAAAGGGAGGGGTTATGGGGTTGACATGGGGGGTGGGGGGCACTCTTCAGCAAACTTTCCTCCCTACACACACACACACACACACACACACACGCACACGCACACACACACACACACACAATGGCGATGCTGGCCTCTGAGGCCTATTCATACAGACTTAGAGCTTGGAGCAGGCCCTGTGAGCTTCTTCTCTTTCTCCTCCCTTAGTACGCTCTGGTGTGTGTGTGTGTGTGTGCCAGAGATATGGACTCAAGTGGCATGACTTTGACTCGAGTCAGATTCAAGTCACAATTTTAATGTCTTCAGACTTGACAAATTTAGGAAAGACTTGCAACTCAACTTGGACTTGGAATCTTGAATGACTCAAGACTCCACTGGGACTTTGAAATGTGATGTCTTGATGTGTCATTGATGTGCAAATACATTTATCCAAGTTCACATGTAGCCTTTTTACAAT
>JAIFZK010000023.1:18770000-18775000 GCA_027481765.1 Tenualosa thibaudeaui | reverse complement strand
TGTCTCATGTCTGATGTCTCATGTCTGATGTCTCATGCTGCATGTCAGATGCCTCTTGTCTGAACTCCTCACGGAACCAGATAGGAACCCCACACTCACCACTCCTCCCTACCTCTAGTTTTCTCCTCTCCTTCCCTGCTCTTCTCTTCTTTTCCTCCTCTGCTCTCCTCCCCTCGCTTTTCTTCTCCTCTCTCCTCTTCTCTTCTCTTCTCCTCTCTTCTCTCCTCTTCTCCTCTCTTCTCTCCTCTTCTCTTCTCTTCTCCTCTCTTCTCTCCTCTTCTCTCCTCTTCTCTCCTCTTCTCCTCTCCTCTCTTCTCTCCTCTTCTCTTCTCTTCTCCTCTCTTCTCTTCTCCTCTCTTCTCTCCTCTTCTCTTCTCCTCTCTTCTCCTCTCTTCTTTCCTCTTCTCTCCTCTCCTCTCCTCTTCTCTTCTCCTCTCTTCTCTCCTCTCCTCTTCTCTTCTCTCCTCTTCTCTCCTCTCCTCTTCTCTTCTCCTCTCTTCTCCTCTCTTCTCTCCTCTCCTCTCCTCTTCTCTTCTCCTCTCTTCTCCTCTTCTCTCCTCTCCTCTTCTCTTCTCTCCTCTCTTCTCTCCTCTCTTCTCTCCTCTCTTCTCTTCTCCTCTCTTCTCTCCTCTCCTCTTCTCCTCTCTTCTCTCCTCTCAAACATCCCTTGAGAATGACACAGGTTGCCATGACTCCTAACCACAGATTGGGGTAGTGTGTGGCCAAGAGGACACACACACACACACACACACACACACACACACACACACGTCTGTAGTTTGACTTGGACAGACACACACACACACGTCTGTAGTTTGACTTGGACAGACACACACACACACACACGTCTGTAGTTTGGCCTGGATAGACACACACACACACACGTCTGTAGTTTGGCCTGGATAGACACACACACACACACACACACACACACACGTCTGTAGTTTGGCCTGGATAGACACACACACACACACACACACACACACACACACACACACGTCTGTAGTTTGGCCTGGACTAGAGGAAAGGACCCAAGCGGAACACAGACTAACCCAGGTGATTGATTCAGCAGCAGAACCCCACTAGTCCTGTCTCTCTGTGTGTGTGTGTGTGTGTGTGTGTGTGTGTGTGTGTGTGTGTGTGTGTGTGTGTGTGTGTTGGAGTGAGGGGCAGCTCGGACCTCAGGCCTTCAGGCTTTGCGGAAGCACACATGGAAAGTTCTGGAGGCCTGTGCTGCGGCCGGCTCCTCTCTCCAGACAAGCGTGTGCGCGCGCACACACACACACACACACACACACACACACACCCATCTGTGCAGGCAGCTGAAGCGGGGAGTCACGGCAACCACAGCACAGAATGTTGAGCTCAGCGCTACACAGGCCAAACCAACCACAGCCACATGAAGAGGCCCAACCATCAGGCGTGTGTGTGTGTGTGTGTGTGTGTGTGTGTGTGTGTGTGTGTGTGTGTGTGTGTGTGTGTGTGTGTGTGTGTGTGTGTGTGTGTGTGTGTGTGTGTGTGTGTGTGTGTGTGTGTGTGTGTGTGTGTGTTAAAGAGAGTCAGGGAGGAATGTGTGGTTGTAATAAAGCCTAATGATATATTTGAAGAAAGGGGAAACTGATTGGAGTTTGTGTGTGTGTGTGTGTGTGTGTGTGTGTGTGTGTGTGTGTGTGTGTGTGTGTGTGTGAGTGTGTGTGTTGGGGCTGGTTGGCTGAACAATGAGACTATGCCTTGCCGTCATCAGTTACTATGGTAACGCTAATTAGTGTGTGTGGGGGGGGGGGGTTCAGAGACAGTGTGTGTGTGACCGATATATATATATATATATATGTATGTGTGTGTGTTTACTGATTAGCTTGTATGTGTGTGTGTTGGTGTGTGTGTGTGTGTGTGTGTTGATGTGTGTGTTGGTGTGTGTGTTACTGATGTGTGTGTGTGTGTGTTACTGATGTGTATGTGTGTGTGTTACTGATGTGTATGTATGTGTGTTACTGATGTGTATGTGTGTGTGTGTTACTGATGTGTATGTGTGTGTGTGTGTGTGTTACTGATGTGTATGTGTGTGTGTGTGTTACTGATGTGTATGTGTGTGTGTGTGTGTGTGTTACTGATGTGTATGTGTGTGTGTGTGTTACTGATGTGTGTGTGTGTGTTACTGATGTGTATGTGTGTGTGATACTGATGTGTGTGTGTGTGTTACTGATGTGTGTGTGTGTGTTACTGATGTGTGTGTGTGTTACTGATGTGTGTGTGTGTGGTACTGATGTGTGTGAGTGTGTGTTACTGATGTGTGTGATGTGTGTGTGTGTTACTGATGTGTGTGTGTGTGTTACTGATGTGTGTGTGTGTGTTACTGATGTGTGTGTGGGTGTGTGTTACTGATGTGTATGTATGTGTGTTACTGATGTGTATGTGTGTGTGTGTGTGTGTGTTACTGATGTGTATGTGTGTGTGTGTGTGTTACTGATGTGTGTGTGTGTGTTACTGATGTGTATGTGTGTGTGTTACTGATGTGTGTGTGGGTGTGTGTTACTGATGTGTATGTATGTGTGTTACTGATGTGTATGTGTGTGTGTGTGTGTGTGTGTGTGTGTTACTGATGTGTATGTGTGTGTGTGTTACTGATGTGTGTATGTGTGTTACTGATGTGTATGTGTGTGTGTTACTCATGTGTGTGTGTGTTACTGATGTGTGTGTGTGTGTTACTGATGTGTATGTGTGTGTGTTACTCATGTGTGTGTGTGTTACTGATGTGTGTGTGTGTGTTACTGATGTGTATGTGTGTTACTGATGTGTATGTGTGTTACTGATGTGTGTGTGTGTGTGTGTTACTGATGTGTATGTGTGTGTGTGTGTTACTCATGTGTGTGTGTGTTACTGATGTGTGTGTGTGTGTTACTGATGTGTATGTGTGTTACTGATGTGTATGTGTGTTACTGATGTGTGTGTGTGTGTGTGTTACTGATGTGTATGTGTGTGTGTGTGTTACTGATGTGTGTGTGTGTGTGTGTGTGTGTGTGTTACTGATGTGTATGTGTGTGTGTTACTGATGTGTGTGTGTGTGTGTTACTGGTGTGTGTGTGTGTGTTACTGACGTGTATGTGTGTGTGTTACTGATGTGTGTGTATTACTGATGTGTGTGTGTGTGTGTGTTACTGATGTGTATGTGTGTGTGTGTGTTACTGTGTTACTCTTGTCTGAACTCCTCACGGAACCAGATAGGAACCCCACACTCACCACTCCTCCCTTCCTCTAGTTTTCTCCTCTCCTTCCCTGCTCTTCTCTTCTTTTCCTCCTCTGCTCTCCTCCCCTCGCTTCTCTTCTCCTCTCTTCTCTCCTCTCCTCTTCTCTCCTCTTCTCTCCTCTTCTCTCCTCTCTTCTCTCCTCTTCTCCTCTCTTCTCTCCTCTTCTCTCCTCTCTCCTCTCCTCTTCTCCTCTCTTCTCTCCTCTGCTCTCTTCTCTCCTCTTCTCTCCTCTTCTCTCCTCTCCTCTTCTCTTCTCCTCTCTTCTCCTCTCTTCTCTCCTCTCCTCTCCTCTTCTCTCCTCTTCTCTTCTCTCCTCTCCTCTTCTCTTCTCTCCTCTCTTCTCTCCTCTCTTCTCTTCTCCTCTCTTCTCTCCTCTCCTCTTCTCCTCTCTTCTCTCCTCTCAAACATCCCTTGAGAATGACACAGGTTGCCATGACTCCTAACCACAGATTGGGGTAGTGTGTGGCCAAGAGGACACACACACACACACACACACACACACACACACGTCTGTAGTTTGACTTGGACAGACACACACACACACACGTCTGTAGTTTGACTTGGACAGACACACACACACACGTCTGTAGTTTGACTTGGACAGACACACACACACACACACACACGTCTGTAGTTTGACTGTGTTACTGATGTGTATGTGTGTGTGTGTGTGTTACTGATGTGTGTGTGTGTGTGTGTGTGTGTGTGTGTGTGTTACTGATGTGTGTGATGTGTGTGTGTGTGTGTGTTACTGATGTGTGTGTGTGTGTGTGTGTGGGTGTGTGTTACTGATGTGTGTGTGTGTGTGTGTTACTGATGTGTGTGTGTGTGTGTTACTGATGTGTGTGTGTGTGTGTGTGTGTGTGTGTGTGTGTGTTACTGATGTGTGTGTGTGTTACTGATGTTTGTGTTCCCCCCAGCGCCACCACGCACAGTGACCTGGTGCTGAGAGCAGTGCATGCTGGGATAGCGTACCGTGTCGTTCACAACGCATCCATCATGAACGCTGTCGGCTGCTGTGGGCTGCAGGTGGGCACTCACACACACATGCTGTCAGAACTGATCACACACACACACACACTTAGCGTCAGTAGTGATTACACCCACACATCATAAGTGCAGATTATCACACAATCATGTACATTTACATTTATGCATTTAGCAGACGCTTTTATCCAAAGCCACTTACATATTAGTCAACTATCAATTACATCAGCACCTTTGAGATGAGTTGAGTGGAGATGCTCCATCGGTGTCATCTGTGCCCAAAATAGTCCCAATGGTCCCAGTGCAGCAGAGCTGCATCAGTGGTCCCAGTGCAGTGCTGCATCAGTGGTCCCAGTGCAGAGCTGCATCAGTGGTCCCAGTGCAGTGCTGCATCAGTGGTCCCAGTGCAGAGCTGCATCAGTGGTCCCAGTGCAGAGCTGCATCAGTGGTCCCAGAGCTGCATCAGTGGTCCCAGTGCAGAGCTGCATCAGTGGTCCCAGTGCAGAGCTGCATCAGTGGTCCCAGTGCAGAGCTGCATCAGTGGTCCCAGTGCAGAGCTGCATCAGTGGTCCCAGTGCAGAGCTGCATCAGTGGTCCAGTGCAGAGCTGAATCAGTGGTCCCAGTGCAGAGCTATATCAGTGGTCCAGTGCAGCAATAAATATTATTGAGTTGTGTTAGGTGTTAATAATAAATATTAATTAACACCTAACCATTCTCTCTCTCCTCTATTGTTCTCTCTCCATCTTTCTCTCTTTCCTCTATCATTC
>JAIFZK010000023.1:18745000-18752500 GCA_027481765.1 Tenualosa thibaudeaui | reverse complement strand
GAGAGGAGAAGACTGGGCAAACAGGAGTCTCTGATTGGGAGAGACGGTGGGAATGAAGCAGGGGAGAGGAGACTAAAGGCAGTGATGAGCTGCTAGCCAGTTAGCGAGAGGGGAGAATTAGCCTCTGGATAGCAACAGAGGAGAATGAGCTGCTAGCCAGTTAGCGAGAGGGGAGAATTAGCCTCTGGATAGCAACAGAGGAGAATGAGCTGCTAGCCAGTTAGCGAGAGGGGAGAATTATCCTCTGGATAGCAACAGAGGAGAATGAGCTGCTAGCCAGTTAGCGAGAGGGGAGAATTAGCCTCTGGATAGCAACAGAGGAGAATGAGCTGCTAGCCAGTTAGCGAGAGGGGAGAATTAGCCTCTGGATAGCAACAGAGGAGAATGAGCTGCTAGCCAGTTAGCGAGAGGGGAGAATTAGCCTCTGGATAGCAACAGAGGAGAATGAGCTGCTAGCCAGTTAGCGAGAGGGGAGAATTAGCCTCTGGATAGCAACAGAGGAGAATGAGCTGCTAGCTGGTTAGCAGGAGCCAAAATGAGTCACTAGCGCACTGTCTGTCTTTTTGTCTAGTTATGGTTTGGTTATTTTTTTAACTCTAACATTGTGCATTTAAACTTTGTTCATCTTTGGCATCCCAGGTGGTTACTTTCTGCATGTCTTTAGTGCAGACAGTTAGAGTAGGTACAGTGGCTGTACAGTGGAACCAAACTTAAACTTGTAAAAATCTAAAGTGTTTCTCCACTTAAAGTGTTGTCTGGTCTCCTTAATGTCACAAGGTCCTGAAGGTATTTTTCCTTAAGGTTGGATTTCGTAGCACACCTGACTGCTGTTTTGGGACATTAAGCTACGTTAAGCAGAATTTTAGAATGTCCCCGTAAAAAGCCTCTTGCCCGGGGGGGAAAGCACCAAGGTGATTTATTAATATATTTCAGCTGCTTGTGCAACTGGTAAGTGACAACTAAAAAAGGAAAAAGAAGTTCGGAAAAGTACTGCCCGTCTCCTTTCTAAACAGGCAAGAGCGTCAGCAGTGGATCGCCTATAGACTTCAAAACAACTGGCGGATGGCGGGCGGGTGCGGATTGGTGTTGTGATGCAGCTTCAGATGTGTGTGTGTGTGTGTTTCAGATGAAATAACAGCCCATTCGCATCTGTACCAATGGGTTAGAGAGAGAGGAGACTGAGTCACGAGCGAGCAAGCAGACAGTCAGTAGACATCAGCAGACACTGGGAGTGTCAGTAGACATCAGCAGACACTGGGAGTGTCAGTAGACATCAGCAGACACTGGCTCCACTCACCATGACACGGCTCCTCATGGGAGTGACCGTGGCCCCCATGCCCGTGGTCATGTCCGTGGCCCCCATGCCCGTGGTCATGCCCGTGGCCCCCATGCCCGTGGTCATGCCCGTGGCCCCCATGCCCGTGGTCATGCCCACCGTGGCTGTGACTGTGCCCTACGCTGCCGTTGAAGAGTGAGTGACTATGACCATGACCTGTAGAGGGAAAATTCCATCAGCTGGATTGCAGGATTCACATTGCATAACACTGTCACAAAACTCTGTTTCTCTAAAAATTCAAAACCTAAACCAAAACCTAAAGTGTGTGTGTATGTATGCGTGTGTGTGTGAGTCTGTGAGCGAAACTACTGGAGCAGATGTGAGTATATTGATATCTTAGCATCTCTGCCATTGTGTGTGTGACTGAGTGTGTAAGTGAGTAGATTCTAGTGTCTTACCGTCTCCTCCGTGTGAGTGTCCGTCTCCTCCGTGTGAGTGTCCGTGTCCTCCGTGTTGGAACACAAAGATTCCCACCAGGTTGACCAGCAGCCCGGCGATGGAGACGGGGAGCAGACGCTCGTGGTGCACATCTGGAGGCTCCAGAGCTCGCTAACGCAACAGAAAATATTGAGAGAGATATACCATCATATACAATATGTAGCCCTATGGATTTTTACACATATATGCTACCATATACAATATATTGCCCTGTGGACTTACACACCATATATTGCTATGTATCTTAATAGAGTAGTGTGAACATGGAGCTTGGCATCTGACATACACACATGTGAGCAGGCGTGTGCACAAGCACAATATAGCCACAGCATAGGCACAGAATAGCCACATAAACTGCTCCATTTCTCAGGAATGGGAGACGGTAAACTAAGCTTAGAACTATTTGGGGAGGCGGAAGATGAATGAACAGCAATTAAAACTAAACGACAGAAACCACAACCCCACTTTGTTAGTTGGTAGTAGAATTGTTGTATAAGAGCAATTTAACGCTCGTGGTCGTGGTTAACCTTCGGCTTTGTGTCTGCCTTGTCACCTACCATCACGTCTCTTTAGGGAGGCTTTTTCTATCCTGCGTTCTATTGTCTTAGCCATCATCAACAGCTACCTAATGAGTGGCTGCCTTTCATGTCAATGATTTTAGAAAAGTTGTTTTTAAAAGTTGTTATTTCATATTTTTTCAATATCTCTGATAGTTTTGTGTCATTCTGACTCTGGTTCTTCTGCTATTTTTGTCCTGCTTGATCTTAGTGCAGCTTTCAACACAATTGACCATGGCATTCTTTGAAAAAGATTAAAGGAAGATGTTGGTCTGACGGGGCAGATACTAAAATGATTCTACTCCACCCCTATCAAACATGGAATTCCTCAAGGTTCTATCCTGAGTCCTCTTCTGTTTTCTTTACACATGCTTCCCCTTGAGTCATTTTTTAAGAAGCAGAACATTTTCTACCACTGCTATACAAACACTCAATTTTACCAGCCAGCTTCACCTGATCCCTGCTCCACAAACTGCCTCTTTAGCTGTCTGGATGACATTAAATGTTGAATGGCAGGTAATTTCCTTTAGCTGAATGACTGAATTAACTGCCGCAAAGAAAAGACAACACATAACTGTCATCCTGGAACTCCACTGGTTTCCCTGTGAGGTACAGAGCTGATTTTAAAGTAGAGTTGTTTGTTTTAAAAGCCATAAATGTCCTAGCCCCTCGGTGTATCTGATCTCCTCACACCTCATCCTGCTCCCAGGTTCCTCTGGTCTTCTTTACCACCTCCTCTCTCAGTACCCCACACAGCCTCTTCCTGTCAATGTCAGATCCTCTCCCACTACTGAATGTTTTAAATCCAATTTAAAGACACATCTTTTCTCTCTTGCTTTAGACACAGTCTACGGTTTATTTTAACTGATGTCAAGTCCACCTCTTTTATTGTCATTTCCTTGTGTTTTCTATTCTTTTACATTTGGACCATTTCTCTACAATTCTCTACTTCTTTATTCTGTTTTCTGCAAACTGTATTTCTAATCATGTGTTGTGTTGTGTTGGTCTTTGTTGTATTTAAATGTGCTATATCAATACTAATGACTTGAAAGCCACTGAACCACAGACATGGGCATATCCACTAACAACCCCACTCCCACTCGTGTTAAACTGCTTTAATTAGTGTGTGTGTGTGTTTGAATTCCTACCTCCACACCCTCAGAGAAGATGAAGAAAGCAGTGAAGATGAGAAAGAGGCCATTTACAAACCCTGCCAGCACCTCCGCTCTCACATACCTGAAACACACACACACACACATTACATTACATTACATTCACACACACAGACACTCCACAGCACCTCCGCTCTCACATACCTGAAACACACACACACACATATTACATTCACACACACAGACACTCCACAGCACCTCTGCTCACACATACCTGAAACACACACACACAAACACACATTACATTCACACACACAGACACTCCACAGCACCTCCGCTTTCACACACCTGAAACACACACACATTATATTCGCACACAGACACTCCACAGTACCTCCGCTTTCACATACCTGAAACACACACACACACACACTACATTCACACACACAGACACTCCACAGCACCTCTGCTTTCACACACCTGAAACACACACACACGTTTCTCAGAACCATAGTTATTATATTACATGCATACAACTCTATGAAACATACTGCAATCACACACGCACAAAGCTCTAGGAGCCATAATGTTACAATAGTGTGTGTGTGTGTGTGTGTGTGTGCGCGCGTCTTGTCTGTGTGTATATATGTATGTGTATGTGTGTGTGTGTGTGTGTGTGCGTGTGCATCATAACCCACCCGTAAGAGAAGGAGTCATTGGCTCTCCACCGTGAGATGACTGAAGCAGCAAGACCAGCCAAGAGAGCAGTGCAGTCAAAGAACATGTGGAAGGAGTCGGAGATGAGGCCTAGACTACACACACAGACACAGACAGACACATACACACACAGACACACACACAGACAAGACACACACACAGACAAGACAGTTTACACACAACATTCTCTTCATATTAAAAACTTGTTTTCTACTTGTGAACTTTTTTTTGTACAAATGAAAGCAATCAGCAGAGAGAATAATAGTGTCAAAGTATTAAATGGAATTGTTGTAATAATGTTTGATAAATGCTTCATCAATTTGCTGTTCCGAACAGTAAATGATGTCAGGCTTATTTTGATTGGCTAAATGCCCCACCATGAGTTGAGTAGACTTGAGCTTTTGCACCAAGAAAAATAGGTGTGTGGTAGATGCAGAGTTGCAGAATGTATTTCAAAATGTTATATAAGAAATGTTATTTCTTTCTCACAAACTCTTTATCACAGTAACAAGCCACTAGCATCATTGGAAAGTTAAAATTGTGCCGCAAGACGTGTGTGCGTGTGTGTGTTGCAACAGAAATCAAGTCATTTCACACACATCTTTACACCAAAACCAACTACATACACAGACACACCCTTGACAAATACAAATCAAATCTACTGTCAAACTGACCAGTTCTGCCTCATGTTGCATATGAACAAAAAACGAAACCACAAGGAACACAAAGGCTCCCCTTTCAACACACACACACACACACACACACAGCTCTGTCAGACACTCCCCTCTTTCTCCCCTCACTCTCTAAACATACACACATACAGGATATCAACTTAACTGCAGCCTCACTGTTAATCCTTATAACACATATTACAGCAAACTCTCAGGAGCACACACAGGAGCCCAAAAGTGCACTCACTGCTCAGCCTTGCTTTGGTGGAATTAGCTAGGCTAACTTTTGTATGGCTTTCCACACACACAAAATAGCCCAAACACACACATAGGTAGAGTTACTTTATTGATCCCGAAGGAAATTAAGGAATTTAATTAGGACATTTAGGAATTAAGTTTCAACACACAGAAGACACACAGCTCAAACACAACTCCGTGCTTGCACGACAAAACACATTAATGTACACACTGTACATTCATCAACGCGAACGGCACCATTCCCAAACCCAGATGTCAGCATTGGTAATTGCATCACAACAAGACGACAGCAGAAGGCTTCCCCCAACGCATGTCAGATGTCACCATTTATTGCATCACGAGCCCCACGCGAGCCTCCACCGCAGCCTCCGCGGGCCGGCTGCCTGCTCGCCGTAAGACCTACGTGGCACATCCTGGATGCTCGGCAGGGTCGCGGGCGGCTCGTCCTAGCCGTAGAAGCGGCACCTGCAGTAGCCTACCTGTTACTCCAGATACCGTAGAGCAGTTCCACAAAGGCGAATGACAGGTTCAGACACAGGAAGAAGAACAGATTCCGAGAAGTTTTGTCCGAGAGGATTGACCTGAAAGTGAGATTTGTACGAGTTAGGCAACAAAGGGGAAAATCTGAACCGAGAAGCCTCTTCCTTGTGCTTGGGCTAACTCCCCTTCTGCCACGCAAGCGAACCAACACGACATTACAGATGCATGATCACTGATGGCCGATGTGCTCGATGGGTTTTTGCTTTTACACTGAGAAGTTAAAACACAAATCAACTGACAACCCGACCTGACCTCACAGTGGAGAGTTAGTTGGCTTGCTAAGTTAGCTAGCTGGTTCAAGTCCCTAACGTTTGCTCAGTTCCCCAGATGGGAAGGGACAGTAGACAGTAAATAAAGGCAGACACTGTGCCCAGCAGGACTAGCTAGTGCCATTCGCTGAATGAATAACTCTGTCACCATTGATGTCTCCGTGGCCTTATCGAAACACTTATCGCGGAAACCCTCTAGCCAGCAAATCAAAGTTGTCTGGCCACCACTAAGGTTAGCTAACGTTACCATTAGCTACGAGGAGTCACGGTGCGACACGGGTGTTTAGCTTTCCCTGCCAGGTGAGCGGTCGCCCGCGTCTGTCATTTCGTTACGTATCAGAATAGCCAACAAGCACATATCATTTAGCAAGAAACGCGCAACAAATGTCCAAAAACGGGACCCAACACTACATTCAGGTTAACGTTACTCGCGGACTGACTCGCTAGCTATCTGGGATGCACTCAGTCAGTGCAGCTGTTAACTCCAAACAGATGCCCAACTCGGGGTTTCCGTAGCAAAGACTAAGTTCATTAAAATCCGTTTGTTTTGCTGAGTTTGATATTAATTGCGCTACATCGAACTGAGTTACGGGTTTAGTTGATTTAGATTTAGAAAATGTTTGCGCTAACAAACTAGCAAGCAAGCCATCTGGATATGAACGAGCTCGCTAACATTAACGTTGAAACAATCACGTTCCTTGACAGTAGCTGGAAAGAGGAAATACAGAAAATAAAAGATTTTAGTTACCGAAACCATCCTGAAATCTTGGCAACGAGGTTAAATTTAGTTGGTTTATATTCGTCATCTTTAATTGATAGGGGTAACATTTTTACCCACACCTACTCCCACTGCAGTCCCCTGTATTGTACGGGGCTCTCAACTTCAGTCAGTGGCCGCCTGGTGCCAAAGTAACAGCATACTTCCGGTCACCAGGGGGCGCTTCAACGCTATTTTTGCAGTGCTCTTCATTGAGATATACGGCTCAGTTCTTTTTTTGCAGAACCATGTATCTCCACGTCCGGCTGTGATTTTTGGCAAATCGATTTATTTGTAATGTATTGCTCATGGACTTTTATCCTCTGAGTTCTTGGTTCTGTAGATACCTAACCAACTAACATAACATGATCATTTTACATGATTAGATTGTAGACCTGGAACAGTAGGCGCTAGACTGCTGATGTGGACTTTGGCCTCTTGAACCAGAGGTTCATGTTGAGGTTTCTCGAACTGCTCGGTCTGTTGGGACATAAACAGGTCGCAGGTCAGAGACTGTAAAGAAGGACAGCTTTCTAGTGGCGTTTTCCCATCGTTACCACCCAGCCAACACTAGATGGCGCCACAGCACTCATGTTCCAGTAACACTCATGTTACGCACAACCTTCTGCACATGGTATCATAACGCGGTAGAAAAACTAAACTAAAAACTAACGAGCATAATTTATTTCCCTTCAGACTTTGCCTACAGACAACTCAGTTCAATAGTTCCCTACCCCTTGGCATAGTCTTTGTCTTTTTATGATATGAGTCCTGCCATTCAGAAGTGGAACAGGAAGCTGGGTTAGAGTGTGTGATCCATGTTAGGCCTGGGAGGGTTTGGGGTG
>JAIFZK010000023.1:18732500-18737500 GCA_027481765.1 Tenualosa thibaudeaui | reverse complement strand
GTTTGTGTGTCTGTGTGTGTCTGTGTGTGTTTCTGTGTGTCTGTGTGTCTCTGTGTCTGTGTGTCTATGTGTGTCTGTGTGTGTGTGTGTTTGTGTGTGTCTGTGTGTGTTTGTGTGTGTCTGTGTGTGTCTGTGTGTCTCTGTGTGTGTGTGTGTGTGTTTGTGTGTGTCTGTGTGTGTCTGTGTGTTTGTGTGTCTCTGTGTGTTTGTGTGTGTCTGTGTGTCTCTGTGTGTTTGTGTGTGTCTGTGTGTGTCTGTGTGTGTTTGTGTGTGTCTGGGCGTCTGTGTTTGTGTGTGTCTGTGTGTGTTTGTGTGTGTTTGTGTTTGTGTGTGTCTGTGTGTGTTTGTGTGTTTGTGTGTGTCTGTGCGTGTTAGTGTGTGTGTGTGTGTGTGTGTGTGTGTCTGAGTGTGTCTGTGTGTGTGTGTGTGTGTGTGTGTGTGTGATCCTGTCCTTGTAGAGGGGCCTGGGGGCTGTGAGACATCTTTTCCCTTTAAGACCCTCAGGGTTGAGACCCCGATGCTTTAGGAGTGGAATGCCGAGAACCAGAACAGAACACGGATCTGCTGAGACAAGCACGGAACCTCTGCCAAGTTCTGTTCTCATACAGAAGTGTGTGTATCTGTGTGTGTTTGTGTGTGTGTGTGTGTGTGTGTGTTGGTGGTGTTTGCAGGGGTCAAGCTGTTTGTTCTTGTATTCAGCTCTTAGAATCTGTTTAAAAATGACTCCCTCTTGGACACACACACACACACACACACACACACACACACACACACACACACACACACACTGACTCCCTTTTCAGCAAAAGTACAGAACATAGAATGTAGCAGAGTAGCTCTCCCTCAGAAAATCACACCAAACACACACACCCCTCACACACACTCCTGCAAACACCCACATTATATACACACACATTCCTGCAAACACACACATCATATACACACACATTCCTGCAAACACACTCTTGCACACACACAAATCATATAAACACACACTCCTCATACACACTCCTGCAAACACCCACACTCCCCTCCACACTTCTGCAAACACACACACTCCTCCTACACACACACACACACACACACACACACATACACACACACACACACACACACACACATACACACACACTCCTCCTACATACACACACATACACACACACACATACACACACACTCCTCCTACACACACACACATACACACACATACACACACACACTCCTCCTACACACACACACACACACACACACATACACACACACTCCTCCTACACACACACACACACACACACACACACACACACTCCTCATACATACACACTCCTGCAAACACACCAGTCACAGTGGCGGTTTATAGTCGGTTGTGTTCTTAGCGTATGGAGTGTGTGTATACACTAAAGGTATTTTTGTGCATTTTTATTTACATATAAATGTGTGTGTGTATGTGTGTATATCTGTGTGTGTGTGTGTGTGTGGGCTGCGTGTCGAGGGCTGTGACTTGACACAATGAACAAAACACGAATGTTCTCAAACACCAGCCGTCCAAGGTGATAAAAAGTAGAATTTGCTGATGTGTTGTAGTAGGCTGTGTGTGTGTGTGTGTGTGTGTGTGTTTGTGTGTGTAAATGAGTGTGGTAATGTGTCCTTGCTGGGAAAGACTGTTTTGTGGCAAGAGGATTCTCCCAGAGTGTGCTGGAGAATGTATGTGTGTGTGTGTGGGGGGGGGGGGTCACCCTCCATCTGCCTGACCTGGTGCTCATCTCCCTAAAATGCCACTGTTAAGGAGTCATCATTCACAGTCATTAGACACACACACACACACACACACACACACACACACACACACACACACACTCCAAAAGCCCCATACAGAATTTGTGTATCACCACAAACACTCACACACACACATATACATATACATATACATATACATACATACGGACACACACATATGCACACACACACAACCCTCTCTAGAGTAGTTTGCCCCTACAGCTACTGACACAGGAAATAGTCCTACCATTAAAGTGGACAAGCAACAAGAAGTGCCATACATGCATGTTTGAGTGTGTGTGTGTGTGTGTGTGTGTGTGTGTGTGTGAGAGAGAGAGGGAGAGGAGCAGAAGGAAACAGAGAATAGTGTGTGTGCTCCATTGTGTTTTTGTTCTTCTTACATAAACACTCTGCGTCTTATCTGTGTGTGTCTGTGTGTGTCTGTGTGTGTCTGTGTGTGAGACATGTGTGTATGAGAAATGTGTGTGTTCTGTGTGTGTCTCTGTGTTTAAGATGTGTGTGTGTGTTCTTTGAGATGTGTGTGTCTGTGTTTCAGACGTGTGTGTGTGTGTGTGTGTTCTTTGAGATGTGTGTGTCTGTGTGTGTGTGTCTGTGTTTCAGACGTGTGTGTGTGTGTGTGTTCTTTGAGATGTGTGTGTCTGTGTGTGTGAGACCTGAGTGTGTGTGTGTGCTCACTAAGCCTCTGCTCACTATCACTTCAGGACAGGTTTAAGGCAAAACAAGAACATTCACATGCACACACACACACATACATACACACGCACGCACATGCAGACACACACACACTCACACACACACACACACATACACACACTCACACACACACACACTCACACACACACACACACACAGACACGCACACACACACACACAGAAACACACGCACATATACAGGTGTTGTTGTTTTCGTGTTCCTCAACTGGTTCCATGCCAAAGGTCAAAAGGTCGCCAAAGCCACAAGGTCACAGCGCTGGAGTAAATCACATGCAAGTTTATATATGTGTGTGTGTGTGTGTGTGTGTGTGTGAGAGAGAGAGAAGCCTCCTCTCCTCTAAATCCTTGAGACGTCCAGACCCACTCCAACCAGACCCCCCCCCCACACACACACACACAGACACACACACACACCATGTTCTGTTTGGCCCTGTCAGAGAGCCTCTCTCAGGGAGTACTGAGAGATTACCCTCAAATCTTCCACCTCATCCAGATAAGCTATAAAGCCCTGTTTTACTCTAAAGATTGAGGATAGAGTACACACACACACACACACACACACACACACACAGCACAAACATATACAGTACATTCACATGTGTATAAGGGGAAGAGGCCATCATGCTTTGCTGATTATTGTGCTTTCCCATCATGCTTTGCTCTAGTGCTTATTGTCTCTCTGATGGGTCTGTCATTGGGGCTGATTGTCTTCCAACACACACACCCATCAGCCTAATGATGACACACACACACACACACACACACACACCAGCCTAATGATGGGACACACACACACACACATACAGTGTGTGATGATGGGACACACTTAGAGAGCCAATAAGCGACTCACTGCCAGGTGTTTTCAGAACAAACACAGAAGAGCCTCACACACACACTGCTCACACACACACACACAAATCACACACATACCTCACACACACACAGACCACACAGCCTATAGCAAGGCACTCACTGACAAAATAATACAACCAGGATGACACTGTGTGTGTTTGTGTATGTGTGTGTGTGTGTGTGTTCAGTCCACGGATACAGTCATACCTGACACTGTCACCCACTAGTTCCCACCAGGCTCTCTCTCTGTCTCCTCTCTCCCTCTCCAACACCCTCTGTATTCCTTTCTCACTGCCATTCTTCTAGAGTTCTAGAGAACACTTCCTCCTCTCCCCGCAGGCCATCGCCATGGCAACGGGCCATTCTAGCAGCGCCAGGAACAGAATCAATGGAGAGGAAAGACAGGAGGCTTAAGACACCACACACACACACACACACACACACACCAAATAGTCTATTGAGGGAGAGCATGTTTCAGAGGCAAAAAAAAGATCACTGTTTCTAATGTTACTCTTAGCAGTAATGTTCATGCAACGCTAACCTCCCCTCACAGTAACACTGAGTAACACTGACCTCTACTCACAGTAACACTGGGTAACACTGACCTCTACTCACAGTAACACTGAGTAACACTGACCTCTACTCACAGTAACACTGAGTAACACTGACCTCCCCTCATAGTCTCATTATTTGTTTAGTTTTTTTACTTTTTATACTTTACTTTTACAGATCATACTTTTCACACTTCTCTCAGAGCAATGACTTTTGTGGAACTGCTCATTCTGTGTACTGTAATCGAATCTGATCGAAAGAGGTTTTTACTCTAACTCTCTAGCTTAGAACCTCTGATTTACTGGCTTTTTATTAAGAAATATTAAACACAACTTTACAGATAAAGACCATTTGTCCTTAGTTTTCTCCTTTAGAAAGGGAAGAGGGTTGTGTCTCCTGCAACCAATCTGAGAATAAATACATGTGCAAGATGGGTAGAGATGGACAGCTAGTGTGTCTGTGTGTGTGTCTGTGTGCGCATGTGTGTGTGTGTATGTGCGCATCCATGCACAAGTGTGCGAACGTGTTTTGTAATCAAATTGTTCAAGTTGCTCAAGTAATCGTTTCAGCCCTATGAGTTGTGTTTAGTGGAAATATGTAAGCAGTTTAAAACACACACACACACACACAAAACTCAGATCTGTTCTCACTATGTCCACTACAAACTCACACACACACTTTCATACACACAAAACTCTAATCTATTCTCACTATGTTCACTACAAACTCTCTCTCTCTCTCTCTCACACACACACACACATACTCATACTGTGTCCTCTACATACTCTGGTATCTGGGGAGCATTACATCATGTAGCTGCTTATTTCTTATGCTTATTCATGCTTACACAAACACACACACACACACACACACACACACACTTAAACCGGTGGCCTCTTACAGAGGGGAAGTCCATGAGTGAAATAGGAAGTGAAAGTGGACTGGAGCTGATTAACTCCTGGAAAACAGCCTGTTCCAAAGGAAGCATCACACACACTCACACACACACACAAAATACCATGCAGAATACACAGACAGAAACAGAAACTGACACACACACACACCTTCCTCCACTCCAGGTTGTGTGC
>JAIFZK010000023.1:18712500-18727500 GCA_027481765.1 Tenualosa thibaudeaui | reverse complement strand
AGGGGGGTACCCGTCACGCAGAACACAGCGGAACGTGGAATTCTCCCCCTCCAGAGGAGAACCGGAACGCTCTATGAGAGGTACACCAGGAAACGCTGGATACAGGTAGAGAGAGAGAAAGAAGTGAGAGAATAGGAATGGAGGATGAAAAGATGAGAGAAAAGAAGATGGCAAGAGGAGGAAAGGAGGGAAGAGAAAGAGAGAGAAGAGAGGAAGAGAGGAGAAGACGAGGGTAAATATTACAAACACATTGTGTCATTTTTCAGGTTGTCCAATGAAACGCTTGTATGAAATCTGAAGAAAATGTGCTACTATTGTAACAGTTGTAGGCTATGTGATATTGGGCTGCATTCTTAGAGTGTCAAGAGAAACTCTGACACACCTTGGTCCTCATTTATCTAATGAATGTGGAAACTAGCACAAGTTTGGACACAGGGATCATTTTACAACCTTCAAAGAAAGGCGTGAATGTGGGGGACAGAAAACTGAATTTCCCAGACAGACGAATGAATTGCTGATGTAACCCTACAGTGCTAAATGATTTCACTGCAAAATCACACAATAGTCATTTGTCCCTGGAGAAAATACACGACTCATGCCTGAGCTGTTGCACTTTTAAAAATACTTTTTTTATCAATATGATCTGTCCCGCAATCCTGGATGCATAAAGGCCTATTTATAATAACAGGCTATATTTAGGAAAGGTGGTAAATGCACAGATGTGGTTTTGTCCAATCTAGACTATATTTCATGAATATAACTCATCATTTCACAACTCTCAGCCAGGAATGCTGTGATCTCCTAACATCAAATCATCTGGATATGGTGTCCATGTCCTGACCTGACGTGAATTTGAGCATAAATAGCCTACTGCTCATTCAAACTCATGCTCAGACTGATAAATAAAGTTTTGTGTTGTATTGTGGTTGTATTGTGGTTGTATTGTGGTTGTATTGTGGTTGCGTAACACCATGAGTGAGGTCCCGCCTCACCACTAGATGGGAGAAACTCTTAAGCACCATAGCAACAGCATCCTCTGAGATTAAACATGACATGACAGCCAAGAAAAACATTTGATGGGACCGACAACCGAACTTGTTCAGCACAGAAACGCTGAAATCTGATGAATTTAGATGTGACCGAGACCTGAACCCAAACATCCAACTCAAAAGGCTTCATGTGGCTCCTCATTGCCAAGTGTTGCACAACCCGCTTGGCAGAGGACCCCACGAGCGTCTGAGGAGATGCCGGGATGGGGGGACGCTGATGAAGTCCATATGAGCAGCACTGCACTGCTCACTCTGTGACAGCTTGGACTCTCTGTTAGAGGTCGTCTCTAAAATCTCCCCCACGATGACACACAACCCAGCAGTCCATCACACTAACACACACACACCCACACACACTTCCACTTCATTGCTTACACACACACAAACACACACACAGTCCCTCTCTGAAACACAAGCTTTGAAGCTGACACAATATTTTAACTTCAGGGTCACTGCAAACTCAAGGCTTAAATGTGAGAGTGTGTGTGTGTGTATGCATGTGTGTGTGCATGTGTGTGTGTGTGTTACTGTATGCCAGTCATGAGTGGACATAATGTCCCTAAATAAAAATAGCTTTGCCCTTTGACCCCATCTAGTCATGGTCAGATTTTCACCCACGTCTGTTGTCTTCTGCTGCTGGTACACACAGACACACACATTCCTAACTTGTCATTTGTCATTCAGTGGGAGCTAGCTGACTTGCTATGACCCAGTACTACACAGCTAGACATCAGAGGGCAGATTGGCCCATCAGTAAAGCCCACAGGAACTAGTTCCCTGAGGAACAGCACTCACAGAAGAGCAGAGAGGAACCATGAGAAGTAGAGTTCTTACAGAAGAACCATGAGAACTAGAGTAGAGAGGAGCTGAGGAACTATGAGAAGTACCATACTCACAGAACAGCACCACCTGAGTGTGGCGGGAGACTGAGGTGGAGGCGGAGCCACAGTGGGCGTGGCAGGTGTAGTTTCCCTCCTGGGTGCCGTTGTCTGCCCTCAAGCTCAGCTCAGAGTGGGTGTGGTTAGAGACGATCCTCATCGCTTCTGTGGCCGCCGCTGGGACCGCCCAGGAGAACTTGGGGAGGGGGCATCCTGAAGCAACACACACCAGGGACAGGGTGGAGCCTATCTCTGCCGTAACCACACCCATTGGGAGGAGCTCCAGAGACAGAGGGTAACCTGGGGATGCAGAGCAGGGAGCCCTAGGTCATTTTTCAAGGTCACATCTGAAGGTCAATCTGCAGTCAAGTATACTCACTTTATACTGTGTATCGCATATTTTAGAACACAGGATAGGAAATTTTAAACACATTTTAATAGTTGTCCCTCACTGACACACACACACACACACACACACACACACAATTATATTTTGACCCTTTGGAATCACTTACAGCTGAAATGTTGAAAGTTGAAAATCCTCCACAGCTTTTGACCAGACTCCACCCACACCCATAAACACTTTAGCATGAGTCCGAATGATCCTCCGATCCTGTGTGCGTTTATGTGTGTATATGTGCTTGTGTGTGAGTGTTTGTGTGTGTGTGTGTGTGTGTGTGTTATTATATAATTAAGCCTTTGACCCAGTTAGCCAAACACTATAAAACTTCCAAAACTATATCCTATGATTTTCTAAACCCCAATTTCAAGTTGGATTCACCTCACACAGCCTCTGCTTCAGTTATCAACGCAGAGGTTACGTTGCTTACGGCTACAGTGGGTTCATGCTTCACGTTCAAAGATGGTTTTGCTTACGGCTACAGTGGGTTCCCAGTGTTTTGCAAAGACCAATTTTACTGCTGCCAGCCGATGGTATGGAAGACTCATATGGGAAGATGTCTGCCACCTAGTTTGCGGCTGATTCAGCATGTTGGGTAATAGAGATGACACTGACTGGGTAATGGAGATGACACTGACTGGGTAATGGAGATGACACTGATTGGGTAATGGGGATGACACTGATTGGGTAATGGGGATGACTGGTTGATCACTGATAAAGGCTTTGCATTTCCACCGTCTGGGCTTGTTGTTTGTCTTAAGAGCTATGAACAGCTGTGATCCATAGAGCACAAGGTCAGTTCATTCTTTTATTATTATGTTTTGGTAACACTTTAGATTAGGGTGCATATTCACCATTAACTAGCAGCCTATTAACATGCAAATTAGTAACTTGGTATTAGTAATTAGTAATTTGGTATTAGTAATTAATAATTTGCTATTAGTAATTAGTAATTAGGTATTAGTAATTAATAATGTGGTATTAGTAATTAATAATTTGATATTCATTACAAATTACTTATCAATACCTCATTCTGCATGAGCTTTTTCTACCCATAATAAACCATTAACTAGAATTTCTCCAATATAAATTCCTAATTACTGCTTATTAATAGTAAGTAAGCTAATTGTTGTATATCAGTAATTATCTTAATATGCTTTGGATTAGTTTGGGGCTTATAAGGCTGTAGTGCAACAGGAACAGTGTTTCTCCTTTAATAATATTTATTAAAAAATGGTCTATTCAGAGGAACAAAACTGTTCCTGAATAACTGAGCAGAGCATATTAAGATCATAATTCATGTATAACAACTAGCTTACTATGAATAAGCAGTTAGGAGGAATTAAGAGTATAGGAGTATATATTGGAGAAATTCTAGTGAATGGTCTACTATGGGTAGAAGAATCTCATGTAGAATAAGGTATTATTAAGTGACTTGTAATGACCAACAAATGGCTAGTATGTTATTAATTTGCATGTTAATAAGCTGCTAGGTAATATTAATATGTGGACCCTAATCTAAAGTGTTCCCTATTTTCTGTCACCTCCTCAAAGCACCATTACAGGTGTGCATCTTCACAGAAGGCTTTGTATGATTAAATGAATGTAGAAATGAACACATTAAGAGAGAAAGATAGAAGAGGAAATTAAACAATAGTAGAATTAAAGAAAGGAAAACTGTATTAAAGAAAGGGCAACTGTACAGAGGTTATGATTCAGTCTAAAGGTAACTGTCTGTGCCACATCTCTTATTTATGTCACATGTTACTGAACTGAAGCAATATTTTATTAAAACATATGATTATATTTTATATTATTTGGATATTATATATTATTTGGAACACTGGTGGGATTGAATGGTACTATGGGACCAATTAAGCCCATGCCAGACATATTGACATATTTTTAAAAATATCTTTTTATATATTTTGAAATCTTTAAAAAATAATGCTACATATTTTCAAATGAGAGATTAATCTTGCAGTTTGATACGTTATCTCCCCTGCAAACCATGCTATTATTGATGAAAAATATCTAAACTAAGATTATGGTAGGCTTAATGGGTACACTTATTGCTGAACTAATTACCACATTACCAAACAGACAAATAACTAAATTATAGGCACAAATTCTACAATCATTCAACAATAGTTATTATGCAAATTCAAAATAAATAAATAATATTGTTTAGACCACAACACCCACTGATTAGCCAGCCAGGAACAATGGGTTGATAACAGTGATAAGTTTACATGCTTCTGTATTGTATTCAAAGCAACAGGCAATTCTTTACTTGACCTCTTGTATGAGCTGAGATTGAAGCTGGGTGTTTGTATGCCACAATAAGATGCAGGAGTGTAGTCACCACACACTGGGGTTATCAGAGACAGCATATGTTCAAAGATGGTCTATATTTCACATATACATGGGTCAACACACACTGGGGTTATCAGAGACAGCATATGTTCAAAGATGGTCTATATTTCACATATACATGGGTCACCACACACTGGGGTTATCAGAGACAGCATATGTTCAAAGATGGTCTATATTTCACATATACATGGGTCAACACACACTGGGGTTATCAGAGACAGTATATGTTCAAAGATGGTCTATATTTCACATATACATGGGTCAACACACACTGGGGTTATCAGAGACAGCATATGTTCAAAGATGGTCTATATTTCACATATACATGGGTCAACACACACTGGGGTTATCAGAGACAGTATATGTTCAAAGATGGTCTGTCTACAGTTACATAGTGAAATTTTGGAAAGACAAATTTTTACGCAGATGCATCTCATCGTTAATCGTTAATCGCCTGTGATGTTAGTTAGTCGTCGCAGATTTTCTAGTTAACACAGGAAACTCAAGAAGACGGTCTTGAGACAGTAGTAGAAAGTTAGTCCTAGTCAGTCTTTTGCAGTCTTTCTGGTGTGCATTGACTTTAAGTCTGTGAGAGTGTGTATGAGTGTGTGCTGTTGTGTATGAGTGTGTGCTGTTGTGTGTGAGTATGTCCAGGTGTGTGTGAGTGTGTGCTGTTGTGTGTGAGTGTGTTAATGTGTGCTGATGTGTTTAAGTGTATGTGAGTGTGTGTGTGTGTGTGCTGGTGTGTGTTCTTACCTTTGACGGTGAGCTGGGTGGAGTTGGAGTGCGAGTGAGTGTGAGTGAGTGTGTGTGTGTGTGTGTGTGTGTGTGTGTGTGTGTGTGTGTGTGTGTGTGTGTGCTGGTGTGTTTAAGTGTATGTGAGTGTGTGTGTGTGTGTGCTGGTGTGTGTTCTTACCTGTGACGGTGAGCTGGGTGGAGTTGGAGTGTGAGTGTGAGTGTGTGTGAGTGTGTGTGTGTGTGTGTGTGTGTGTGCTGGTGTGTGTTCTTACCTGTGACGGTGAGCTGTTTGGAGTTGGAGTGTGAGTGTGTGTGTGTGTGTGTGTGTGTGTGTGTGTGTGTGCTGGTGTGTGTGTGTGCTGGTGTGTGTTCTTACCTGTGACGGTGAGCTGGGTGGAGTTGGAGTGTGAGTGTGTGTGTGTGTGTGTGTGTGCTGGTGTGTGTTCTTACCTGTGACGGTGAGCTGGGTGGAGTTGGAGTGTGTGCCGTAGCGGTTGGAGGCCTCACAGCGGTAGAGTCCAGCGTGGCTGAGCTGGACAGCAGGCAGGGTGACGCTGATCTCACTCCCCTCAAGGGAGCGCAGCTCCACCTCCTCTCCCTCAGAGACACGCAGCAGACGGAGACGCCCCTCAGGAACGCTGAGCGTCCGGCAGGAAAGCGTCACCGACTCCCCCTCCCTGATGGGGTGGGATGGCCTCAGCGTCAGACTCGTGTTCCTGGGGGGGCCTGGACAGAAAACAGACATCAGAGGGGTCAGTCGGTGGGTAGAGGGGAATCAGCCTAGGACCCCTGAATCAGCCTTTGGGTCAGACCCTTGGACCCCTGAATCAGCCTTTGGGTCAGACCCTTGGACCCCTGAATCAGCCTTTGGGTCAGACCCTTGGACCCCTGAATCAGCCTTTGGGTCAGACCCTTGGACCCCTGAATCAGCCTTTGGGTCAGACCCTTGGACGCTTGGGATGTCAGACTCAAATACACAGTGGGCCGAAATAAATTCAATATTTATTATGAACTTCAGTTCACATGAATCTGAAAGTGGCCTAAATCTGGACCTATGAGCTGTTCTATGATTACTAGGGATGCACCGATCCGACTTCTTTAGTTCAAACAAACAAAACAAACAAACACACTTTGTGCAAGATGCTGGTGGAAATCAGTAGGCTGCTGCAGATGTTGATTATGGTTTCTATTGCATCAGTAAAAATAAATATTCATAAACAACTTAAGCAAAATCTTCATTGGATCATAGGAGAGATGTGTCTTGCAATATGCAATTTTTGTTATTCTTTTGGTGAATAACCTTAGGCTGCTCCATTAGGCTACTGGCAAGCAAGCACTTACATCAGCACCTAGCTGACGTGCTTATCCCCAGCCTCCCCAAGCCAGCTACAGTAGTGTAGCAGAGTTGTTGCTGCCATTAAGTTTAGGAAATGGATCGGCTCATTTTTCCGATACCCGATCCAAGTATTTTGTCTATATTGGGACCGATATCAATGCATCTCTATTGCAGTCAGATTTATTTTGAATAGCTTTGAAAGCATTCTCTCTTGCTCCCTAACCCTCGAGTGACGTAATGCCAGCATAGCAGCAGTGCATTGTGGGTAGTATTTACGATGCATGCAAAATACCAGTGGGTCAGTTCTGACAGACATTAGGATTAGGCCAGGTGTGGTCTAGAGTGACGGCCTGACTGACAGCTTGTGTCTGTTCCAGTCAGACGCCAGAATAAGAGTCTTGGATGTAGAATAAAGCCGCTGGGCCCCCCATGCTGTAGTGCAGAGGGAGGGCCAGTGAGCAGTGTTGTGTGTGTGTGTGTTTGTGAGGCGGTAGGGAAGGTGGTGGTGTGTGTGTGTGTGTGTGTGTGTGTGTGTGTGTGTGTGTGTGTGGTGGTGTGTGTGTGTGTGTGTGTGTGTGTGTGTGTGTGTGTGTGTGTGTTTGTGAGGCGGTAGGGAAGGTAGTGGTGTGTGTGTGTGTGTGTGTGTGTGTGTGTGTGTGTGTGTGTGTGTGTGTGTGTGTGTGTGTGTGTGTGTGTATGTGTTTGTGAGGCAGTAGGAAAGGTAGTGGTGTGTGTGTGTGTGTGTGTGTGTGTTTGTGAGGCGGTAGGAAAGGTAGTGGTGTGTGTGTGTGTGTGTGTGTGTGTGTGTGTGTGTGTGTGTGAGAGAGGCGGTAGGAAAGGTAGTGGTGTGTGTGTGTGTGTGTGTGTTTGTGAGAGGCGGTAGGGAAGGTAGGGAAGGTAGTGGTGTGTGTGTGTGTGTGTGTGTGTGTGTGTGTGTGTGTGTGTGTGTGTGTGTGTGTGTGTGTGTGTGTGTGTGTGTGTGTGTGTGTGTGTGTGTGTGTGTGAGAGAGAGACAGTAGGAAAGGCAGTGCGGCATGTGGAGTGATGTTCTGAAGGCCATGCCGCGTCTCAGCCATGCCTCAACCATATGTCAGCCTTGTGTTAGCCTGACACTCACCCTGGATGCTGACGTGCAGACTGGCGCTGTGTTGGCCCAGCTGGTTGCTGGCCAGGCACTGGTACTGCCCCATGTGGGAGTGGCTGGCGTTGCGGATCACAAGCTCCTGACCCCCCTCTAGCACCACCCACTGCCCGGACGGCCGCTGAACACGCCACTGGAACTGGGGACGGGGCTTTCCGTCCGCGGCACACCTGAGGGAGAGGGTGTCGCCCACCTGCACCTCTTCTGGACCAGACACCTGCACCTCACCTGGAGCCCCTGCAGGGGGAGACATGCAACCCACCACAGTTAGGACCAACACAGCTTAACTACACATCCCAGGAGCCTCAGCACTCTACAGACCCAACTAAATTACAGTCATGGCCAAAAGTTTTGAGAATGACACAAATATTACATTTTCACAAAGTCTGCTGCTTCAGAGTTTTTATATGTTTTTTGTCAGATTTATATGTTATAATGAAATGCAACTATCCCAGCTGCCGCCATTGTGCCCTTGAGCAAAGCACTTAACCCTAAGTTGCTCTAGGGGAGACTGGCCCTGAACACTTGATAGTTCACGAGTTGTAAGTCGCTTTGGATAAAAGCGTCTTCTAAATGCATAAATGTAAATGCAATTAGAAGCATTTCATCAGTATCAAAAGCTTTTATTGAGAATGACACAGAATTCATGCAATAAGTCCTGTCCTGTTCTGACTGTCCACCCAGCTCTTGAGGATTGACCACAAATTCTCAATGGGATTAAGATCTGGGGAGTTAACAATTAATGCCATGGTTTCAACCCTGTCCTTGCTGAATTAGCAATGCTAACGTGTCCAATATTAAATCACCGACAAATCCTAATTTTCTACATAAACTACATACACTGTCTTACACTCACTGTGTGTGTGTGTGAGAGAGAGAGAGAGGAGGGAGGGAGGAACGGAGATGTGTGATGGGACGTGAGGAAAGTAGACTCACGGAGCACAGACAGCGTGACTGTAGCCTGGATAACTTCGCTCAACCAATGATGGCGCACTCGGCAGGTGATGTTGCGACCGTCGTCCTTCTCGCGCGCGGAGAAAAGGAAACTGGAATTAAGGGCCCGCGAGTTCGGAAGGCCCTCTTCGGACTTTACAGGCTCGGGACCCCCTTCCCACCACTCAATCTCCGTTAATTGCGCCGGGTACACGTGGCTTGCCTCACAACTCAGCGTGGCCTGCTCCCCTAACACTAGGTGCTCGTGGCCCAAAATCACAGGGGCCTCGGGAAACGCTGCGGAACACAAGAACGCCCGTTAAACTGAAGCAACGTCACTGCCATCACCACTGAGTCCTTAGTCGATTATTTTATTAATCGGTCTAATTAATTGCGCTGTAAAACACGCAAACTGAGCCAAATTATCTGCAAACATTACATTTTGAGAATTCAAGTAGCCCATTAAATTATCTGCTGTAACGCTGAAGAGTATGACTTACCGTACACCTTGATGGTGACTTTGCCCTGTTTCAACTGACTGCCACATGCGACTTTACACTGCAGAGTGTTCTCGTGGTGACTCTCAACGGAGAGATAGGTGATGACCGACTCCGAACCGCGATTCTGGATGTCCGCATACAGCGGTCTGTCCTCCAGACTGATCCACGAGAACGAAGGAGTCTGTGCACAGTCCTTCACCGCGCACCTCACAGTTTCTCGGTCACCGATTCTGAACATGGGCTGTTTGGGAGACATCTCCACCACCAAGGAAAAGGCTGCAAAATAATGAAAACATAATTTAACTCCGTGCCCCTAAATAATGAACTTCATCATTCATATTGTATTAGACGTAGAATATTTAATGGACTATTTTATGGGTGACGAGGTCTCGCCAGGCGCCCATTAGAAACCTATTGTACCTTGTCGAGCTCCAATCATGGATACTTAGCATAAAAGAATTTCACGGCAGCATTTACATTTCATTTTCCTGCAAAATGTTAATTTACCCCAAGTATTGTGCACTCACTCCCTCGCATACACAGTTTTTAATATACAGACACTTTAATTCGACAACTATGTTCCTGGCCTTGGAGTAAATAAGGTTTATAAATAGGCGACAGCTTACCAGTCGCAGGGAGGAACACAGCCCAGAAGACAGCTGATGGCATAGTGTAGGATGATGGATAGCCTCTTCAAAAGCGTTCAAAAGTTACCAAATAACACACTGCCCAGCGCCGAGGCTCTTATTTATACTGTTTGGAGGGAGATACCACCGGGGACTACGCAACAAGTTGCACACCCTCTCAAAAATTCCAAATGTTCCAGACAGCAACATGCAGAACAATGCAAGAACAATCTCAACAGGGTAAAAGACGCCCTCTGCTGGTCAGCGCAGCTTACTGAAAACAAGTAAAGGAATTTCTGGGAAATCATGACATTTCAATACAGCCTCTTCCAGACTTTGAAATTGGCCAGGGAATATCAGGAAATCAGGAAATATCAGGAAATCAGGAAATATCAGGTACACGTGGCTTGCCTCACACCTCAGCGTGGCCTGCTCCCCTAACACCAGGTGCTCGTGGCCCAAAATCACAGGGGCCTCGGGAAACGCTGCGGAACACAAGAACGCCCGTTAAACTGAAGCAACGTCACTGCCATCACCACTGAGTCCTTAGTCGATTATTTTATTAATCGGTCTAATTGCGCTGTAAAACACACACACACCGAGACACACACACACACACACACGCATGCACACGCACACACACACACACGGACACACACACACACACACACACAACCGGACACACACGCACACACATGCACACGCACACCCACACACACACACACCCGGACATACACACACACACACGCATGCACACGCACACACACACACACACGCATGCACATGCACACCCACCCACACACACACACACACACACTTTCGTCTGAAGCCTGTGTCGTGGTTGAAGAGGAGAGGTACTGAAGGGAGAGGGAGGGAGACAATATGGCAGAAGAGAAACAAAAGAGAGAGATAGAGAAAGAGAGAAAGAGAGAGAAAGAGGGGGGGGTTAGGGGGAGTTATGATGTGACTCCAGGTCAGTTGGTTCAGGTTCAGATGGCCATTTATTGTGCAGAGGTCATTGGGGTCACCAGAGGTCATTGGAGTATCCATCCAGAGGACACAAGAAGTGCAGTCCAGTGTGTGTGTGTGTGTGTGTGTGACAACCTACAGGACTTCCAGCCATGTCACTCTGACAGCACACACACACACACACACATTTCTGTGTCAAGGAACACCAGAAAGACAAGGGTGTGGAATGTAGGGAGGTGTGGTGGTGAGGTCATGTTTGGGATGGATGTGGTGGATGCTTGTTTAAAGGTGGTGTGTGAGACATGCTTGTTTAAAGGTGGTGTGTGAGACATGCTTGTTTAAAGGTGGTGTGTGAGACATGCTTGTTTAAAGGTGGTGTGTGAGACATGCTTGTTTAAAGGTGGTGTGTGAGACATGCTTGTTTAAAGGTGGTGTGTGAGACATGCTTGTTTAAAGGTGGTGTGTGAGACATGCTTGTTTAAAGGTGGTGTGTGAGACATGCTTGTTTAAAGGTGGTGTGTGAGACATGCTTGTTTAAAGGTGGTGTGTGAGACATGCTTGTTTAAAGGTGGTGTGTGAGACATGCTTGTTTAAAGGTGGTGTGTGCTGACGGTGCCTCAAGTGCTACCTGTCAGAGGAGTTTTACTGAGCTGCTGAGCAGGTGGAAGTGTGAGGTGTGTGTGTGTGTGTGTGTGTGTGTGTGTGTGTGTCTCAGTGAAGTTTTACTGAGCTGCTGAGTGTCTCCCTTGGAGCCCCTTAGGGTCTCACAGTCTCTCACAGTTCCATTTCCACAGCTCACAGCACTGCACACACACACACACACACACACACTTACGTCTGTTGCCCTACTTTCTCTTTCAGTTGCCAGCCCCCCACCCCCACCCCACCCCCCACCCACGGGTGTCTGCTTGGCCTACACTGGAGGAAGGAAAGGGTGGGGCCTCTACTGACTTTATTCAGCTACTGAAGTCACCACCGCCACGGCAACACACACTCACATGCCGATTTTTAGGCCCTGCCACACACACACACCCTCACATGGGTAGTGCTCTATTATTGTTGGGGTTTTCCCTTTGTTCCGGATATGTTTTCTGAGTGTACATAAGACGTGTGTGTGTGTGTGTGTGGAGGGGCTGTGCGTTGGGAAGTTTTGCACTGTTCTGACCGATGTGAGTTTCTCACACAACACACACACACGGACCTCAAGTGCACCCCTCCTAGAGTGCACATTTGGTGTGTGTGTGTTTCTTCATGTACACAAGTTTTGTGTTCTAATTGTTTTACATATCTGGATCTTGTAACACACACCTGTAACACAACACATGCCATGTCAAGATATGGACAAAAAGGGCTTAACATTCTATATGGAAATGCAGCTAATAGCAGAATGGTACGACGCTGGACTGATTACTGAGATTACTGAGTCCGACAATCAGAAGATATTTTATTTGATATTTTATTTAAAAAAAAACATCATAAATACATCTAGTAAACTACCTCATAAAAATCCGCTGTGTCATGTACTGAAAGACATATCAAATATAAAGTATGATCATTTCCACCAACAGTCAATTTACTAAAATCAAAAAGACGGACACGATAAACGTCCCACCGATCCTTTGTTCGTATTCAGTTGATATCTTCCAGAAAGGCCCGGCGGCTGTTCTGTCGGGGCAGGGTGCGCGAGATGGTACTGATATTGACTGGTTCCACCCCAACCGTCGACCCCCTCCAGGGGTCCCCCCTTACTACCGCGCGCAGAGACTTCCTGAACTCCTCGTTCTTCCAGGTGTACAGAAACGGATTGGTGACGAAGAGCGTGCAGAACATCATCCAGAGCGAGGTCCGGAGCGCGGCGGGCACGTGCACGAAGAGCCCCGCCACCAGTGCCCACAACAGCGGCTCCGTGGTGCCGACAAACACGAAACACACCGCGAGCACATACAGCCCCAGGCGTTTGTCCTTGCGCGGGAAGGAATATGGCAGATTGTTGACAATCTGGAAATTTAAGATACTGACCCGTTTCACGCTGATTTGAACCCTTCTGAATATTTTAAAATAGCAGTACAGCACGACTGCCGTTTGTCCCGTTACTGTACAGGCCAGCGTGGCGCACGCGAGAGAGTTGGTCAGGACGGATGCTGAAGCAGACTGAGAGCTCGCGCATCCTCCCGCTGTTTGGTCAGGTGTTGAGAGCCAGGGCACCAGACAACCCACTGCTATGAGCCACGAGCCTGTGATCATCCACTCCGTGTTCCGCCTCTGATAGAGTGACTGGTACGTGGCGGGCGCTTTAGTGATCAGCACGCACCTGTTGACGGCGATAAGCGAGTGCGCCAGCAGTGACACCGTGATTCCCAGGAACAGCAGGGCTTCTTTGAATGCCTCATAACCGTCGCTCAGCGAGCTCCCGGTCGACAGGATCACTGCCTCGTGAGGCATCCAGAATGCGCACACCAACAGGTTGGCCACGCACCCGTTCACGATGAAGGCATTACTTGCCGTGCGGAGCTTCTTGAAGGTCACGACCAGATAAACGACCATCAAATTCAGCACGGTACCCGCCACGCCCATAAACGTGTAGAGAGTGGCGAGGCAAAAGCGTGGACCGCGTGCCATAACGCATTCGACCGGTCGTTCCGACTCGTTGGCCATAACCGAGTCCGTGTTGTCTGTTCGCAGACTCAGACACGAGAAGTTCACGCATCATCTGCTCCGCGCATCCGAGGCTGCTGTCTGCCTTATCAGCTGCTTTCACGAATGCTGCTGTTGGACAGCGCAGCCTCGGTGCACTGCGCGAGCAAATACAGTGGTCGCGAGCAACTATCAGCTAGTGATTCACGAGAAGCTCATGAATTATTCAGAAATCAACAAACGGCAGAGACACGCGAACAAATCATCAGCTTCCTCAAAGCCCACAATGGAGGTAATTAGGACGAGCCATGCGCACTGACCGCGCGTGCCATTAACGGCTTGGGCGACCACGGTGGTTAACCAGTCAGTCAATCTACGTCTACGTGGCGGCAAAACAATTCAGACATTTTGCTGGAGGAGCCGATTTTCATAAATACTTAAACACATACTTTTTTAATAAACCCTTGAGATCAGGGTGCTTGGTGTAGCCACAATGTGTATTTATATTAAAAAGCAACAATGGAGATAATTGAGATAATTAAGAGTTGTTCAGTTTTAGACATTTTCAGACTGTTACGTCAACGCATTGACACATCAACACTCGAACGAGCCTATCAGGATAGGCCTACGGAGCTGCGGCCTCGCAGTAATCATCGCATCATCTAGCGCCGCAGTCCCGCTTGAAGTTGCGCTGCGTTGCGTGGGAAGAGAGACTGGTGGTGAAGCAAAATAGTTCTTTAACAACCGGCACACATACACACACACACACACACAGATATCAGTTGCTATGGCATCACAGAAGTGTCGGGCCTGCCACTCATCTGACTGCCGTGTGTGAGCGTGTGCGTGTGTATAACAGACTGCAGCCACAGCTCTGGTTAAACCCACAGACTGTATAAAACGGTTAAACTTCCACAGATTCCAAAAGTCAGGACCCTAATAGGTGTCCCTGGTCATTCCATCAGGCAGGGTTCTGCATGTTCTGTCAGGTACTAGGTGGTTCTGCATGTTCTGTCAGGTACTAGCTGGTTCTGCCAGCTCAGGGTGGCAGTTCTGCTCTCCGTTTCCAATTAGTTTGGCCAGTATTTGATCATTCTTTAAATTATCACAGGCAAGAGAAAGTCTTCCACACATGCAGATTTGTTGAAAATTAGTTGCTTTTAATAGTATGATTAGAGTGCAAACTATATCATAATATACTTTACAGTGGTGTGCTGCCAGGCGCTCTCTCTCTCTATTTCTCTCTCTCTGTCACACACACACACACAGTCAGAGCAGAGCTGTTAGCGTCTTTACACACCGTTGCAGAAAAATATATATAGCTCAAACTGCAGCTTACAGCTAACCTCTGGAGAGTCCAAAGAGATGTGTGTGTGTGTGTAGTTAGTCTCTGTCTATTGAGTCCAAAGAGGTGTGTGTG
>JAIFZK010000023.1:18700000-18710000 GCA_027481765.1 Tenualosa thibaudeaui | reverse complement strand
GATCAGTTTGTGTGTGTGTGTGTGTGTGTGGAGATAGTGATCAGTTTGTGTGTGTGTGTGTGTGTGTGTGTGTGTGTGTGTGTGGAGATAGTGATCAGTTTGTGTGTGTGTGTGTGTGTGGAGATAGTGATCAGTTTGTGTGTGTGTGTGTGTGTGTGTGTGTGTGGAGATAGTGATCAGTTTGTGTGTGTGTGTGTGTGTGGAGATAGTGATCAGTTTGTGTGTGTGTGTGTGTGTGTGTGTGTGTGTGTGTGTGTGTGTGTGGACAAATAGAACTGTACGGACCTCACACTGCCCTCACACTCTTGAATATGACTAATGATGCAACAGGCAGAGAAATGAAACAGAAATGAAAACACCATCTATAGCGCCCCCTAGGGATTGTCGATTGTCGGGAGAATTAAAACTATGCCTGCTGTGCCCCCAAGTCATCTAAATGACCACACACCACGTCATCATTATTCACAATTCAAATCTCATCATGGCCCCTAAGCTTTATTATATTTTTAAATCTCTTGAAGTTCTTCACTACACTCGAAACATAACTCCCAAAACTACAGATGACATCATTGCAAAAATTCTGTCTCTCCTTGAGCCTCTACTGAGCCAATATAGCCCTGCATTAGAAGGCCCTACGCCAAACCCAACCCAAGTTGATCAATGAACTGATAGTGTTGTAAATGTACTATACTCCACATTCAACACCATTGCACCACTCAAAAAGAAAACTAGGAAACAAGAAAAAATTGCCCCATGGTTTACCACACAGACTCGCTCACTGAAACAAGCTGCGCGTAGACTTGAAGTGTTGAAGTGTTCCGCCTTGCTTGGAAAGACAGTTTAAAAGAGTACAAGACAGCACTTAATGCCAAATCAGCATATTATTCCTCACTTATACACAAGAATAAAAATAATCCAAAATTCCTCTTTAACACTATATCCCATTTAACAAAAAGCAGGATTGAGGTGTCCCATTGCATTCCAATAACTCTAAGCAGCAATGACTTCATGGACTATTTTAATGACAAAATTGAATCTATTAGACTTAAAATAAACAACTGCCTTGTAACCTCAAATCCAGTTGGACTACATGTAATGGTTACAGCTAGCTCTAGTCAACCTGTAGCATACCTTGATTCATTCACACCCACCAATATCCCAGAAATTACGTCTTTGATCTCCTCAGCTAAAGTCTCTACATGCCATGTGCCAACGTGATGGTGGTAATGAGATGGTGGAACAGAGACAGTCAACATCACAGAACAGCTTCAGGGTGAGTGTTTACAGACCCACCATGTGTCTTTTATGTCATACAGCCTAATCTAGCAAACGCCTGTTACGCCAAATATCTCTGATTATTATGTTAATATCTCTGGTCATCATGTTAACATCTCTGGTTAACATAATGCGCTGATGGCAGGTGTCCACAGGAACTGGACAGGAGTCTTAGTTTTTGCCCAGGTTTGGACAGGAGTCTTAGTCTTTGCCCAGGTTTGGACAGGAGTCTTAGTCTTTGCCCAGGTTTGGACAGGAGTTGCTTAGTCTTTCATTTTTAAACCTAAACTGTTTCTTACAGTAATGACTAATAGCAGGATTGAAAAGCTCAGATAGTGTCTGTGTGATGAGACGTCTCTGAGTACATTAACCAGACAAATCACTACACACACACACACACACACACACACACACACACACACACACACACACACACACACACACACACACACACACATACAGCTCCTCCTCTTCACCCAACATTGTGTGAAACAGCACTAAGAGATGTCAAACACACACACACACACACACACACACACACACACTCCCTCCTCCTCACTCAACACTGTTCCACCAAACTCAGTGTGTAACAGCGCACCGCGCTCTGAAACACGCTTCAACACTGAGAGCATAAGGTGATGACAGTCACACACACACACACGCACATACACACACACACACACACAGCTATTCTGAAGATGCAAACTACTATTTCAACAATGGTACTCAAATGCACTCATACACACAGATTGTTGCTCTGAAACAGTGAGCGATGTGTGGACCAGGTAACAATGTACACACACACACACACACACACACACACACACACAGACACACACACACACAACTACTCGACTGTGTGCATTTCAGAAAAGCGTAATCAGACAATACACACATGTAAACACACATACACACAGCTCCTGAGAAGAAGCCTAACACTCCCTGAACATCAACAGCAGCAAATAACATGTTAGTGGAGTACAGTTGCAGTTCACACACACACACACACACACACACACACACACACACACACACACACACACACACACACACACACACACACACACACAGCGAACCTAAGGCCAATTTAGTATGGCACGACAAGAGAGGAGTTTAGTATGAAGCAACCATAACTTGCACCCATACATACAATAGCAATGAACAACCACACGCACGCACACACACACACACATGCATGTCCAGAGCACAAAGTTTCTGGGCACACACATAACTGACGACCTCTCATGGACTCTCAACACCACACACATCACAAAGAAAGCCCAGCAGCGTCTGTACTTCCTGAGAAGACTCCGCAAAGCCAATCTCCCAACCTCCATCCTCACAACTTTCTACAGAGGGACGATTGAGAGCATCCTCAGCGGCGCCATCACAGCGTGGTTCAGCAACTGCACCGCGGCAGACCGTAAGCAGACCGTAAACAGACCGTAAGTAGACCGTAAGGCCCTGCAGCGGATTGTGAGGACAGCTGAAAAGATCACTGGAGTCTCTCTGCCCCCCCTCTCAGACATCTACAGCACCCGCTGTCTGTGGAAAGCCAAGAACATTACCAAAGACACTACCCATCCCTCCCATGGACTATTCACCCTACTACCATCTGGCAGAAGTATCACTGCCCGCACCTCCAGAATGGGGAAGAGCTTCTTCCCGCAGGCAGTCAGACTGCTGAACAACCTGTAGTGCAATTGGACTGGGATTTCTTAGCAACTCAGGATGCAAACCAGCGCGTCACAGCACACTGCACCTTTATGCCCCCCGCACTTTCTTGCTGCTATCACTTATATTTATGTAGAATAGTCTCTTGTTTACAAATCATAACCACTAGCCTTGCTGCTATTATTTATATGTATGTAGAACAGTCTTCTGTTTACAAATCACACCACTACCCACAGTGCTCTGCTAAAAGCCATGCCCTGTCTAGCGTGTTTGTTTTAGGTCACCTGTAACTTTGACCTGCCTCGTTATAACTGTGTTGTAATGTATGTACATATGTGTACAAGAGTGTGTACGCGTGCGTGTGTAGTTGTGTGTGGGAGTGCGTGTGTGAGTGGGTGAGTGAATCTGTGTAGTCCCGCAATAGTGTATGTAGGCACTATTACGTATCTGTCTTGTCCATACTGTGTTTTAACAGTTACGTGTACCACCAATTGTTCCCGGTGAAACGTTGTTGTCTCACTATGTACTGTGTGTATGGCTGAAACGACAATAAAAAACCTACTTGACTTGACTTGATATTCGTACACACAGTTGTGGACAGTTTAAAGGTATCAAATGGTGATCAGTGTAAGACATTATAAATGTGAGGCCATCCACCAGACACACACACACACACACACACACACACACACACACACAACCACATACTTATAGAAAGAGGTCAGTGCACATTCCAGAGAGAGATGGATCAGTGTATGAGCAGTGTGTGTGTGCGTGTGTGTGTGCGTGTGTATGCGCGCGTGTGGGCATGTGTGTGTGTGTGCGCGCGTGTGTGCATCTGCGTCTGTGTGTGTGTGCGTGTGTTTTTGTGTGCATGCGTTTGTGTGTGTGTGTGCGTCTGCGTCTGTGTGTATGTGTGCGTTTGTGTGTGTGTGTGCGTCTGCGTCTGTGTGTACGTGTGTGTGTGTGTGTGTGTGTGTGTGTGCGTCTGCGTCTGTGTGTATGTGTGTGTGTGTTTAGGGAAGGGACTTACAGGGATTGATCGGCTGAGGTAGCGGGCTGTGGAGGAGGCGTGGCCCAGCCGGCCAAGGGGAGGGGCCTGGGAGGCAGGGTCAGCATTGGAGCTGGGTGTGGTCTGAGCAGAGGAGGCGGGGTTAGAGGTGGAGTTGTATTGATTGTTGTTGTTGATCTCGTAGCTGTAATTGCGGGTGGTGTTAGCAGAGGCGTGGCTAAGAAAGGCACTTGTGGGAGGGGCCATGGAGGAGGCGTGGGTGAGGGAGGAGCCACAACGAGTCAGACGGTCCTCTGAACCATCGCGAAGGTTGCTCAGGGAACTGGCTAACCTGCAGGTTACGGAACTGGACCGAGGCACGACACACACACACACACACACAGGGCAGACAACATGGGGGCAGGGGTCAACAAAGCTGTCACAGTACATCACACACACACACACACACACACACACACACACATACAGCAGTGCACCATGACTGGGGGGACATGAAGGAACAGTCAAAGAGGACCCACGTGTGTGTGTGTATGTGTGTGTGTGTGTGTGTGTGTGTGTGTGTGTGTGTGTGTGTTCTTCAGCATGCCGATGTGTATGAGTCATAGTTAAGCAAACTGTGAAATTCTACACCTTCTGATGTTTCCTTGGTCTGGCAGATACTTCACATTGAGAGGGCCCCTCTGTGCGTGTGTGCGCGTGTGTGTGTGTGTGTGTGTGTGTGTGTGTGTGTGTGTGTGTGTGTGTGTGTGTGTGTGTGTGTGTCTGGATAATTCTCAATATCAGCACGTTTCCTTCCCCTCCACCTCCTGTCAATGACACCTGTGATGTACATAAGTATTACATAGTCAAATGTCAATCACCCCAGTCCCCTCCACTGACCACACCCCCTTGGTCTGCTCCTCCACTGATAATTTCACTCCTTATGGAACTGATGAGGTCATTTCCCACCTGCCCAACAACAAAGCCAGTGCATATGATGGGGTGACATATGATGGGGTGACATATGATGGGGTGACATATGATGGGGTGACATATGATGGGGTGACATATGATGGGGTGACATATGAGACACTTCAAGCCAACAAACTCATGGAAGGGGCCCTTCTTCATAGAACACCAAAGAAAGACAACATTCCAAGTGATCCATCTACATGGAGAGACATTTCTGTCCTCCCCACTGTCTACAAGGTCTTTATGAAGTGTCATTTCTGTCCTCCCCACTGTCTACAAGGTCTTTATGAAGTGTCATTTCTGTCCTCCCCACTGTCTACAAGGTCTTTATGAAGTGTCATTTCTGTCCTCCCCACTGTCTACAAGGTCTTTATGAAGTGCCTGCTTGCCAGCATCTAGAATGGACAAAAGGTCACTCATCAACTGCACCCTCTGATGCAGTGGTCACAGATCCATCTGTGTCTGTAGAGGCCACTGTCTGCCACAAGTCACAACACACACTTCAGACCAGAGAAGATTCCTCCTCAACACTAAACAGACAGCAAGAAAACAGCACTGGACTGGATTACAACTACAGGGAAAGCTGAGATCCACTGACACTGCTGACCATTCAGTCTCCCACTCCATGTCCAGAGATGCTGCTGTAGGGGAGGACATTCTCTGCTTCACTGTTAAGGCCAGATTACAGGTGTTACCAACCAAGTACAACCTGGCGTTCTGGTACCCTGAAAAACACCACCCATATTGCAGAATACATTCTGACTCTGACATTCTGACTGTCATATAGTGCCAGATTGGTTCAACAGCCCTAATGATGTGTTTTGTAACATCCCTAACACCCCTGATGTTGTGTTTTTGGATAGAGACAGAAGGCAGGTTCTGGTCCTGGAGGTTGGATGTGTCTTTGATCTGTATATGGACATCATGGCCTTTTATCATAAGATGGCCAAGTATCAGCCCATTCTTGCAAAGATCAGTGACTTAGGATTTGCATGTGAGTTTGTAGTTTTGATATTTGGCAGCCTGGGACACGTCCACAAATCAACCATTAGTGGGTTAAGACTGGCAGGGCTGGCTAAAGGGAAATCTAAACAACTTACAAGTTCTGCTCTGTATCAGCGGTAATAGGCAGCCTTGCTGTGTGTGTGTGTGTTCTGCTCTGTATCAGCAGTAATAGGCAGCCTTGCTGTGTGTGTGTGTGTGTGTGTGTTCTGCTCTGTATCAGCGGCAATAGGCAGCCTTGTTGTGTGTGTGTATTCTGCTCTGTATCAGCAGTAATAGGCAGCCTTGCTGTGTGTATGTGTGTGTGTGTGTGTTCTGCTCTGTATAAGCAGTAATAGGCAGCCTTGCTGTGTGTGTGTGTGTGTGTGTGTGTGTGTTCTGCTCTGTATCAGCAGTAATAGGAAGCCTTGCTGTGTGGCACAGGCCATGTTTTTTGTACCCATGAGCTGAAAATATTTGAATCCTTTGTGTAAAGAAATATGACAAAAATATGACAGCCAGACAAACATAAACACACACACACACACACACACACACACACACACACACACACACACACACACAGCTAATGCTCATAGCAGGGGGTCACAGAGAGGCAAAAACACCACCAGTGGGCTGGAACAACAAAGAGACAAGGAGAGAGGGATAGAGAGAGAGAGAGAGAGACAGAAAAAGAGAAAGAGAGAGAGAGAGAGAAAGAGAGAGACAGAAAAAGAGAAAGAGAGAGAGAAAGAAAAGTTGAGTTTAAAAGTCTAACTATAAGAAAACTATAAGAAAAAACAGAGTGAGCTGAGATAGAGAGAGAAGGATAGAGATGGAAAGAGAGGGACAGAGAGAGATAGAGAGTCAGACGGAGAGGTATAGAGAGAGAGAAAGAGAAGGATAGGGAGATGAAATAAGAGAGAGAGAGAGATTGGAGTGGGTGAGTGCTCACCTCTTGAAGTGGGAGGAGGTGGGGAGGGCGGAACGACTAATCCTCTTTGCCGTGGAGGAGGAAGAGGAGGAAGAGGAAGAGGAGACCTTTGAGACCTTCAGAGGAGACATGGAGCCCTGCACATCACCCACAGAACCCATCCTGCAGAACACACACACACACACACACACACACACACACACACACACAGAATACACTGTCAGTGTCAAATAGCACACTAAGACATCAATACACACTTTTACTTAATTCCCATCACACACACACACACACAAAAACACACACACGTACAACAAAAATGTTGTGTATATGGTGCACACTGGTGTGTGTGTGTGTGTGTGTGTGTGTGTGTGTGTGCGCTAGGGAAATAATAAATGTATGTATTGTTTGTGCAGGTGAGGAAATGAGGGAGTGTATCTGTACTGGTGTGGGGTCCCTGGTGTGTGTGTGTATTATTTATGTGTGTTTCTGTGTGTGTGTGTGCGTCTGAATTTGAACTTGTTGGAGAACAATGGATACACACAAGCTTTTCCAGCCCTTTTCCTCTCTTGGTCACGCACGCACACACACACACACACACACACACACACACACACACACACACACACACACACACACACACACACACATGCACATACATACATACATACATACATGAATACAGATGCGTGCAAACACACACACACACACCAACACAGAGATGCACCACACACACACACACACACACTCTGGCCTCATGCGTGAGAGCTGAGGGGAATGGGAGGTCCTCCTGGCTGAGAGCTCTCCTCTCCACATCCCCTCTTTTATGTCAAGTTAATTAAAGGCCATGCCCCATCTCCACACACACACACACACACACACACACACACACACACACACACACAGGCATGAAAGCCACACACAAACACACACACACACAGGGAGGAGAGTGTTTTAAGTAGCGTTCTCAGGATGGCCAAAAATAGGCTGCACCTCTACTCCGCTGTTCAGAACAACTCTCCTCTGACCCTACTGAGCGTGCTCAGATAAACTTCTCCTTCAACCCTACTGAGCGTGCTCAGATAAACTTCTCCTTCAACCCTACTGAGCGTGCTCAGATAAACTTCTCCTTCAACCCTACTGAGCGTGCTCAGATAAACTTCTCCTTCAACCCTACTGAGCATGCTCAAACTACCTGTCCTAGAAGAAGGGAAACAGACTCTAAAATGACTGTTTGCTGTTTTAGGCTGCAGAACCCCCATGGATGAAAACATGGAGAAAACATTTTATTTCATTAGCGTTGTGAACGTGTGTGTGTCTAAACTCTACAGGACTGACTCATGTGTGTGTGTGTCTAAACTCTACAGGACTGACTCGTGTGTGTGTGTGTGTCTAAACTCTACAGGACTGACTCGTGTGTGTGTGTGTGTGTGTGTCTAAACTCTACAGGACTGACTCATGTGTGTGTGTCTAAACTCTACAGGACTGACTCATGTGTGTGTGTCTAAACTCTACAGGACTGACTCGTGTGTGTGTGTGTGTGTGTCTAAACTCTACAGGACTGACTCATGTGTGTGTGTGTGTGTCTAAACTCTACAGGACTGACTCATGTGTGTGTGTGTCTAAACTCTACAGGACTGACTCATGTGTGTGTGTCTAAACTCTACAGGATTGACTCATGTGTGTGTGTGTGTGTCTAAACTCTACAGGACTGACTCGTGTGTGTGTGTGTGTCTAAACTCTACAGGACTGACTCATGTGTGTGTGTGTGTCTAAACTCTACAGGACTGACTCGTGTGTGTGTGTGTGTGTGTCTCTACACTCTACAGGACTGACTCGTGTGTGTGTGTCTCCACACTCTACAGGACTGACTCATGTGTGTGTGTGTGTGTGTCTAAACTCTACAGGACTGACTCATGTGTGTGTGTCTCTAAACTCTACAGGACTGACTCATGTGTGTGTGTGTCTAAACTCTACAGGACTGACTCGTGTGTGTGTGTGTGTGTCTCTACACTCTACAGGACTGACTCATGTGTGTGTGTGTCTCTACACTCTACAGGACTGACTCATGTGTGTGTGTGTCTCTACACTCTACAGGACTAACTCGTGTGTGTGTGTGTCTCTACACTCTACAGGACTGACTCATGTGTGTGTGTGTGTGTCTAAACTCTACAGGACTGACTCATGTGTGTGTCTCCACACTCTACGGGACTGACTCATGTGTGTGTGTCTAAACTCTACAGGACTGACTCATGTGTGTGTGTGTGTGTGTGTAAACTCTACAGGACTGACTCATGTGTGTGTGTGTGTGTCTAAACTCTACAGGACTGACTCATGTGTGTGTGTCTAAACTCTACAGGACTGACTCATGTGTGTGTGTGTGTGTGTGTGTCTAAACTCTACAGGACTGACTCATGTGTGTGTGTGTGTGTCTAAACTCTACAGGACTGACTCATGTGTGTGTGTGTGTGTGTCTCCACACTCTACAGGACTGACTCATGTGTGTGTGTGTGTGTGTCTAAACTCTACAGGACTGACTCATGTGTGTGTGTGTGTCTAAACTCTACAGGACTGACTCGTGTGTGTGTCTACACTCTACAGGACTGACTCATGTGTGTGTGTCTCTACACTCTACAGGACTGACTCATGTGTGTGTGAGTGTGTGTCTAAACTCTACAGGACTGACTCATGTGTGTGTGTCTAAACTCTACAGGACTGACTCATGTGTGTGTGTGTCTCTACACTCTACAGGACTGACTCGTGTGTGTGTGTGTGTCTCTACACTCTACAGGACTGACTCATGTGTGTGTGTCTCTAAACTCTACAGGATTGACTCATGTGTGTGTGTGTGTGTGTCTCTACACTCTACAGGACTGACTCATGTGTGTGTGTCTCTAAACTCTACAGGATTGACTCATGTGTGTGTATGTGTGTGTCTAAACTCTACAGGACTGACTCATGTGTGTGTGTGTCTACACTCTACAGGACTGACTTGTGTGTGTGTGTGTGTGTGTCTAAACTCTACAGGACTGACTCATGTGTGTGTGTGTCTACACTCTACAGGACTGACTCATGTGTGTGTGTGTCTAAACTCTACAGGATTGACTCATGTGTGTATGTCTCTAAACTCTACAGGACTGACTCATGTGTGTGTATGTGTGTGTCTAAACTCTACA
>JAIFZK010000023.1:18672500-18675000 GCA_027481765.1 Tenualosa thibaudeaui | reverse complement strand
ACACACACACACACTTTTACTCACCTTCAGCTTCTTGTTGAGTTTACAGCAGTACCTGTACAGCATGGCTAAGTTCAGTGGTCCAAAGTCTGCATAGAAGCTAAAGAAAAAGACCCAAAGTTATCAAAATGATCATGATGCTGTTTCCTATATATGCCGTTTCTTATGGTTTCATTTTTATTGTCAGCAGCTGACATCATTGAGGACACAGCAAAGCAGAAGATTATGACCGCCACAGAGATTACATAACCACCGAAAGACCCCATCGCGACGGAGCGCAGAACAATGGCCTTGTTAATCAGACTGAGATGGTAAATAACAATTAATACGTGTTGCATAAGCTCCGCGCGAGGGGGGCCGGACCGGTAGGTTAGAGCGCGCGGCTCGGGCAGCTACTTGTTGCGGATGCACAAGAAAAACACACCAAACTTACTTCTCGTACACAAACTCGTCATCCGTGCTGAAGTAGTGAGTGTTGCTTGTGCTTTTGGGCTTGCTTCTTAACGTCGCAAAATAAAGTCGCTCTGTGGAGGAAACACAGGTTATGAGTGCAGTTTGTTCACGTCATGTCTTCCTCACTCAGGACTGAACCCATATATATGGCAATCTCTCTGTAATTTGGTTTAGATTTACAACAGTTGTAGAAGACCTATCGAGTGTTTATTCCTCCCCAAATTGACTAAACAACAAGAGGCATAGGGCCGATCGCTCGTCTCTTTGAAGTGTGGAGTGTGGACGGGACTCCACTACAGGATGGTATCGAGTCTCCCACCGAGTGCCCCACTACATCCCCGCTTGCAGCGTCAAGTTCCCCTTACCTCTTATAAACTCGGAGGCTCCCATCAAGTCATTGTCGTCTGCCATTTTAAACAAAGTTGAAAGGATTGCAGAGTGTTTCAGGTGGTCGAGAGTCATCGATAAAAAAGTAAAACCTTGATATCTTCGTGATAATTAAAAAATACAGCAATAAATCTTCCGTGAGGCACACAAGTTATCTCGGCGTGAACCGTATATCGCCGCAATATGAGCTTTGAAAGATAATCTTAGTTGAATTTTAATAAAGAGCACTTAAAGTTGAGGACACATTCTTGTCCTCGTATCAGCAGGTCTTAGAACACGCTAACCATCCGATTCGCTAGTCCATGTCATGCTACTAGGCAAAACAGCAAACTACTCGCAGTCTACATCTGCCTGCTGTCTGCAGAAAGAATCACCGATACGTTACTCGAGGAGCCCGACTCCGGTTCCATGTCCCGTGAAGAAAGTACAAAAAAAACTACGGAAAGAAATCTACGCCAGGAATTGCCAAAGCGCGCAAAAACAGAGAATGTAGTGCAAAGTATCACTGCTTCCGACAGCTAGCAGAACTGAGATAATCTCCCCTCCCCTCCCTTCGCTTCTGTTCTCTTCTAGGCTGCGCAATCACTGCCGAGGCGAGACGCTTTTTCCTGCCATGGTTGCGGACAGACAGAAACATCTTAAAGAGACATCACATGGTAACTAGGAACCCAATCACCACACAAAGACACGTTGCTAAGGATTGGTCTGTGCCGACCAATCAAAATCACAGACCCGGCTCTCCCTGACGAGACAGGCTGTTCGACTCGGAATCCCCGTTTGAATGAACGGAATGAAGTCAGCTCGATCACAGCCGGACAGACTCTGCGGCAGCAGAGCCGACAACTGTTCCGTCCTTTGATTAGCAAATTCACTTGCACTGACACTTTCTTCCACTATGTTTGTCATAGTATCCTTCTGCACATGTGCACACCACGCTTTTCACTGAAACAACTGCTGAATTCGGGTCTAAACTACTAAACATCTAAACTTCATCATATATATCTCATATTCTACCAAACTCATTCATTTAAAAAAGGTGTTTATGACAGATAAACTTCTAATCGAGATTATACATCTTGTAAAACTAAATTGTATGATTTCATGGGAGTGATATCTAACCTACTGAATTTAAACTAAATGTAAAAATGCAAAAAACTGATTCTGATTCTGAAAAGGTCAGGTCAAAGCTCTATCACACCCCCCCCCCCCTCCCCCCAGGAACAGCATGGCAAGCTCTTTACCATAGCACTCTGACACAATTAATGTTAAGGGTGTAAATTTAGTGTTAATAAAACAAGATTAATGTTAAGGGTGTAAATTTAGTGTTAATAAAACAAGATTAATGTTAAGGGTGTAAATTTAGTGTTAATAAAACAAGATTAATGTTAAGGGTGTAAATTTAGTGTTAATAAAACAAGATTAATGTTAAGGGTGTAAATTTAGTGTTAATAAAACAACATTCTCGGTGGTGGTAGCGAAGTGGTTAAGGAACCTGGCTGCATTTTATCAGTTCCACCTGTGGCCTATTGGTTCTTGGGATTCTGAAAGGAACCAAAATGTTAATGTTTTTTTTAAAACACATCCAAAAACAAGTAGCATCTTCATTGATCTGAGCTTGTGGCTGATGAGCCACACGTGAGTGTAAAAGTAGCCTCAGGAA
>JAIFZK010000023.1:18630000-18655000 GCA_027481765.1 Tenualosa thibaudeaui | reverse complement strand
TATTTTGATTGACGTGCCGTGAATGCAGCTGAGTGCAGCCGACAACCTCAGAATCTGGCCTCCCTGAAACAGAGCAACATCAGACACCGGCGCACCATTAAATGGCAGAAAGTTGGACAAAGGAGTCGCTGCGATGCTCAAATATACGTGTATTAGTTGGTTATTGTGCCAATATACGTGTATAAGTTAGTTGTGTAAAAACAGCCTACTCACCCCCTCCATCACGCTTCCGTCCATTTCGAACGTTGTTGCGGCCATTTTTGAGAGAGAAAGAAAATTACCAAAACTTGTCCACAGTTTCACTCTGTGAAGAGTGCCGAAGCGCCGAATCCCTGCGAGAGGAGAGGATGCTGTAGCCAGCGACGCTTGAGGAGAAGCCTGACCTCCAAACGGCAAAAACGATGTTAGCCGGCAGCTGAGCACAAACAATACTGAGAGACAATCGCCAACTTCCCAATAGTCAATGCGCAGTGTGCATAGCCCTCTCCTGCACTACAGCTAACCAAACAACCGGGGACAAAACTGTCTACTGTATTTGCTTAAAAGACTTCAGTCAGTAAGTGATAAATAAATGTCTAAATCGGGCAGGATGACTCAGTTTCTGAGGTAAGCGCGCTGTTCCTGCAGTCTTGCCACACTGCAACACCAGAAAGCTCAGCGCATGCGCAGATGTAGGCCAACATGACGCCGCCGAGTGACAGCGCATTGTTTGAGAAAGTTTCAGGGACGACATTCATCTCTCTGCAGTTAGACAGCGCTGATTTTCCACCCGGCATCAAAACCCACCTTTCTTTATCTCAAAGGAAGGAAGAAGGCGCTTTAAGAAATCAGACCTTTATTATTTTTAACTAAACATTAACAGATCTACTACTAGATTAACAGATCTACTACTTTGATGCCTTATTCTGTAAGAACAGTGGCAGTTAGCCTGAGGGATTGGAAATAAAATCACTATGCCTATTATTGTAGAATATTTGTACCTATGTCCTATGTGAAAATATTACATATTTTATTACATGCAACCCAATGGACATACCAGGGACTTAACACGGGTTCAATATTCAGGCTGTTGTCAGGCTCGAATTAAGGCCTTAAACAGAATCGTTGCTCGAACTGATGATCAGGAGACTGGGCCACATGTGTCCTAACATGATCTAGTTTGCTATGGGAAAAACAGCCTGACTATTTGAAGGAAGGCAGTGTTCACATCTGCATGTACTGTCAATCAATGCCACGGGCATCATACACAATCAGCTAAGATCATCTGAAAACATCATGAAAAATCATGATTATGCCGTTTTCCAGCAGGTTGAAACATGGAAGAACATGGAGAACATCGTGAAAAGACGTACTCAAAGCATACATCTAAAATGTTTTACACTTTTTAACAATACCCCACCATGGTAATGTGTTTTGTTTACCACGTTAATCTGACGTTCAATGAATGTCGCCCCCTAGAAGACAATTCTGTAACGAAACAGTTGCTTTATGATAGGCTTCTGTGGAGGGGCGTGAAGGTGTCGTCATTTCCGGATGCTGAGGGGCTAGGGTAAAGATGGCTGCCGTTATCACACTGAGGGGTTCATTCACACTTCTGAGACGTTTGGTAGGTTTGCATGACTTTAGCATTCACACCTGTTACTGTTGCCGCATCCAGATGCATGTTCACAGACCACCAGGTTTTAAAAACCGATGATAAAATGCAACGACGAGTAAGTGACTCGTGGTGTCAGTCCAGCCTAGTGAGTGGTGAGCCTTCGGCGTTAACTTTAGCAGGCTAGCGAAGCCGCTGTTGGGTTTGCTAGCCTTTCTACCTAGTTTCCCTGCCTGAAATATTTGGACAAAAGTTGTTTGGGTAGACGTGTTTTTCTGTGCTAGTTGTTAGTTGCAGAAATCTTTGTATTCGTGCTAGATCAAGTGATGCCGTTTACTCAGACCCCTTGGACATCCCATCTCACTTCGGTGTTGTGTCGTCTAACGTTAACTTCTTCTTAAAAAAAAAACAATAACGTTAACTTTGTCCGCAACTATCAACAGTCAATTTGTGTTGTCGGTATATTAAAAGGTGAGTTAAATGAAAAGGACTAAAAAGATGTTTTTTCGTGTCGACCTGTCATTGAGGGGATGCGTGTTGATGGGGCTACAAGCTTCACAGAGCTTGACTTTGACATCGGTCACTCGGCCGACATAAACATTGTCACCACGGGTGTAGTTTGAATAACATGTCTTTGGGCCAAAACCACCAGGCTGTGTGTTGGTGTCCTGTGCGAAACGCAGACTATACTCTTGAATGTCAGTGTTATTTGTACGCCCTTGATAGGCGTCTACACACCAGTTGAAACGGTACTGCTCACGGGTTCGGCCGACCCGACTCGACTGCCGGCCGTATGCCTACTTCATCACAGCACCGACTCCGCACCGACACTTCCGATCCAGCAGCGGTAGGTGTCCATTTCGTGTGATGTTTAACCCGTATGATTGTCGGCAACAGTGCTAAAGTGAGACAATGCCTCCTTTCTTCTTTAATTCTAGCCCTGGCAGGACCGGTCTTGCAGTTCAAGTTATCAGATATCGGAGAGGGCATTCGGGAAGTCACTGTAAAAGAATGGTAGGTATTTTGTTTTAATAAGAGAGTTTCCTTGAAAGTCAAATGGTACCGCCTCTAAGCCCCCACTGGGGGCGCTGTTGGTCCACTGTTGCATACCTGTAAGTAAATGTTCACACATCATGCTGTGCTGTGGTCATACGCCCTGGTGCAAATCAATGGACACAAATCAGTAAGGGCACCTGGGGACTGGGGAATCTCTGAAAGGAGGAAGATGGGTCCAGGTGAAGGAGGAAGATGGGTCCAGGTGAGATGAGGACGTGTTAGTCCCTGAGACTCTCCTTGCTTGACCTCTGGCAGCAGGGCACTGGTGAAATGACTGTTTCCAGATTGTTTCCTTATATGTTTGAAAATAACAGTGTTTTTGTCTCTGGTCTCACCTCCTGCTTCAGGTATGTAAAAGAGGGGGATAAAGTTTCTCAGTTCGACAGCATCTGTGAGGTTCAGAGCGACAAGGCCTCCGTCACCATCACCAGCCGATATGATGGAATCATCCGGAAGATCTACTACGACATCGACGCGACGGCGCTGGTGGGCACACCACTCGTTGACATAGAAACTGAAGGCGGACAGGGTAAGAGGACTATTTGACCCTTGCTTGGATTCGTCACAACATTGCTTCCCCAGTAGTGTTTATTTCCAGGCCGACAAGCTGAAGTTTGATGACGTATTTATGAAGCATATCAATAATCTTAGAGGCCGTGCAGACAGTGTTTGGTCTGATTGTGTGTGGGAGTGTGTGACGATTCCTGCTGTTGTGTGTATCTGTAGATGTAACTCATGAGGAGGATGTTTTGGAGACTCCGGCCGTGTCGCACGAGGAACACACACACCAGGAAATCCGAGGTCATAAGACCCAAGCCACTCCGGCGGTGAGACGCCTCGCCATGGAGAACAACGTGAGTGGATCACACACACTCTTATTTTGACACTGTTGAGAGAAACCTCTTGCATTTCCTGTACTTAACGTTAAGATTGAGCTCAGCATTGCTACACACACACACACACACACAACTTTTTTTTGGTCAGTTTAAGCAGAGATGGTGTGGAGGTGGGGGGATTTGCTGATGACCTGAAACTCACCAGAACAGATCAGATCACATCATCTGATCAGAACAACTTGCTGCTCCACAGGCCTAAATCACACTCACAGGCCTAAATCACACTCACAGGCCTAAATCACACTCACAGGCCTAAATCACACTGACAGGTCTAAATCACACTGACAGGTCTAAATCACACTGACAGGCCTAAATCACACTCACAGGCCTAAATCACACTCACAGGTCTAAATCACACTCACAGGTCTAAATCACACTCACAGGCCTAAATCACACTGACAGGTCTAAATCACACTGACAGGCCTAAATCACACTCACAGGCCTAAATCACACTGACAGGCCTAAATCACACTGACAGGCCTAAATCACACTGACAGGTCTAAATCACACTGACAGGTCTAAATCACACTGACAGGTCTAAATCACACTGACAGGTCTAAATCACACTCACAGGCCTAAATCGCACTCACAGGCCTAAATCACACTCACAACCAGAACTTTTCCTTGTAATGCAGCCCTGCTCTGTTTTCTCATCTCTCTGTCCTGCAGATGGTGTGTGTGTGTGTGTGTTTGTGTCTCACAAACGCACACAGCGTGTGTCTCATGCAAAACAATGAAAAGTAAAGTGTGTGTGAAACGCACCTACAGTGTGTGTGTCTCATGTGCAAAACAATGAAAAGTAAAGTGTGTGTGAAACACACCTACAGTGTGTGTGTCTCATGTGCAAAACAATGAAAAGTAAAGTGTGTGTGAAACACACCTACAGTGTGTGTGTCTCATGTGCAAAACAATGAAAAGTAAAGTGTGTGTGAAACGCACCTACAGTGTGTGTGTCTCATGTGCAAAACAATGAAAAGTAAAGTGTGTGTGAAACGCACCTACAGTGTGTGTGTCTCATGTGCAAAACAATGAAAAGTAAAGTGTGTGTGAAACACACCTACAGTGTGTGTGTCTCGTGTGCAAAACAATGAAAAGTAAAGTGTGTGTGAAACACACCTACAGTGTGTGTGTCTCATGTGCAAAACAATGAAAAGTAAAGTGTGTGTGAAACACACCTACAGTGCTGCAGCGTTGTACCTCTTCACTCATATTTCCATCAAATATCCCCTTAGTCTTCAAACCTACTTCGGGAGTTTGTGGTTTAGCATCTTCGGGAGTTTGTGGTTTAGCATCTTTGGGAGTTTGTGGTTTAGCATCTTTGGGAGTTTGTGGTTTAGCATCTTTGGGAGTTTGTGGTTTAGCATCTTTGGGAGTTTGTGGTTTAGCATCTTTGGGAGTTTGTGGTTTAGCATCTTTGTTTTACTTCCCCTGTAGCATCAGGCTGGTAGAAATGCAAATGGGATTATTTTGCCACCTGCTATCGCAGTCAAACACACTTCAATATTTTTTTTTTCTCACACATGTATACTCAGACTACTTGGATCCTCCAGTTAAATTATACTGAGTGTGTGTGTGTTCCAATCTCTTTTCCTGTACATAGTTTGTGTGTGTGTGTTCTCATCTCTGTCCTCTGTGTGTGTGTGTGTGTTCGTGTCTTTGTGTTCTCATCTTTACAGCCCTAGGGAACAACAGCTTGTGTGTGTGTGTGTGTGTGTGTGTGTGAGTCTGGTTTAGACTGAGGGTGAGTAGACAGCCTCCTGATGGATGGGGCTGTTTGGCCCTGCTCGTTTAGTGAAGGGAGCTCTACACACTCTCTCTCGCTATTTCTCACACACACTCTCACACACGCACACACACACCACCTCACACACACTCACACACGCACACACACACACCACCTCACACACACTCACACACGCACACACACACACCACCTCACACAGCAATTATTGCCACATTGTGCACCAACGAGTGCCTGTTGTCATGGACACTGGTGGGGGAAGGGGAAAGGTTGAAGTTAGTGTGTGTGATTACCCTGTGTGTGTGTGTGTGTGTGATTGCTTGAATAGTTTGAGTGTGTCCTTATAGTTGCTATGTAAGAAGTAGGGAGTGGAGGTGGATCTTCAGTAATCAGTGCAGAAGTGCAGTTTCCAGCACACAGTTGTGCTGAGACTCTGATGAGAGACCAGGTTGTTGTGTGTTGGACTTCATAAGCAGCGTTTCCCCTGACTGCTGCAGATGGGTTAGACAACCACAGACAACAGAAGAGCAAACCATTCAAATACTCCTTCATTCAGATTCTTGGCATTTGCTCTGATATTTGTCTTATGTCTGATGGCTGATGGTGTGTGTGTGTGTGTGTGTGTGTGTGACAGATTAAGCTGAGTGAGGTGGTGGCCACAGGGAAAGATGGCCGCATCTTGAAGGAGGACATCCTGAACTACCTGGCCCGGCAGACGGGTGCCATCCTGCCCCCCTCCCCCTTCCATGAGGTCCAGCCCCCCCCCGCCCCTACAGCCCCCCCCAAACCCAAACACAAGCCCCCCCCTCAGCCCGTGGCCCCTCCCACCATCCCCAGACCCGTCTTCACCGGGAAGGACCGCACCGAACCACTCACAGGTGACGCACTGCCAACACACGCACAGATGGACACATTCTCACACACACACACACAGATATATAATGTATTCACATGCACATTTAGGTACATGTCATGCATTGTTGAGAGCAGGGGTCGGCAACCCCTGGCACACAGAGGGATTCTCAGTGGCACGCCGGCCATGTGCAGCCCTTGTCTTTCTACATTAGAAATAGTTTGGCATCTCATCTCATGTGCTGTTAAGCAGCCTTTGGCTGTTGTATAGGGTGGGTTCTCTGCAGGGGGACCGGTGGCAATGCATCCTACTGCCTTTAAACATTTTTCCACAAGACAAGTCCCAGTGCAGCAGTTGCACCAAAGATCATTCATCAGGTTGCCAGCAGTTGCCTCGATGGTTCGGGCGCACGGACACCCTTTTGATATTATGGGTAGAGGTGCTGTGTGTTTGCTGCCTTTTGAAAGTTTGTTTGTATTTTTCCAACTTATCCAACGTAGGAGCGTTAAGAATTCAAGGCTTTGAACCGGTTTACGTAACAAAAACAAAACAAATGTTGACATTTGGTTGTTGTTTTTTTTTCTTATATGTAGCCTACCTGAACAGAACTGCCATCACCAGTAGCAGGAAGGAAACCGTTGAGTAGTAAAGTTTTCTGCTTGCAATAATTTGTCAGGACAGAGAAAGGGAGGCCGACTAAAGGACAGGGAATCCAATTCCTAACTGTTAGATGAGGGAAGCATGATCAAATCACAGTGAGAATGTTGTTAGTTGATATTTGCACAAACCCGAGATGAGTGATTGTCATTCCCATTCTACAAGTCAGCCTGTAGTGAGCATTTTAAAATATGAAATTTGATTCCTTTATTTAACATGTTTCTGAAGTGGATTCAGCATATTTTCCTATTGGAAATGCAGCCCCCATAGTTATGCATAATTAAAAACAAGTGGTCTTTTGATTGGCACACAAACCAACAAAACTATTTCTTATTGGCACATTATGTCCAAAAGGTTGCTGACCCCTGCTTTAGAGCTTGACACACAAATTCACACACAGGCACAGACAAAATCACGCACTTATATGGATACACACACACACACACCTTAAGAGGTTTCAGTCTATAGAGCTGACATGGTGGATGTGCCCAGTGAGAACCCCATGCCACGAATGTGTGTGTGTGTGCACGTTCAGGATTCCACAAGGCCATGGTGAAGACAATGACTGCAGCACTGAGGATCCCTCACTTTGGTTACTGTGACGAGGTTGATCTGACACAGTTGGTGCGACTGAGGACAGAGCTTAAGGGAGTGACCGAGGCCCGTGGCGTCAAACTCAGCTTCATGCCTTTCTTCATCAAGGTAGGCCAGACTAATCAAAGTCAATCATTTTCATTAGTCAAACTCAGAATCATCTACACTAATGTAGACCCTAGTTGTCAAACTCAGCCTCATCTCATGAGAGTAGTCATCCTCATTAAGGCAGACCTGACTCTTTAAACTCAATCATCCTCATTAAGGCAGACCTGACTCGTTAAACTCAATCATCCTCATTAAGGCAGACCTGACTCGTTAAACTCAATCATCCTCATTAAGGCAGACCTGACTCGTTAAACTCAATCATCCTCATTAAGGCAGACCTGACTCGTTAAACTCAATCATCCTCATCGAAGATCACACCTGTCAATCTCAGACTCATCTCCATACTTCTCCACCTCCAGTCATACGACATACACACACTCTGAGCTCACACTGATGTAGTAATGTCTGTGTGTGTGTGTGTGTCTGTCTGTCTGTGTGTGTGTGTGTTTTATGCTTTGAACAGGCAGCATCTTTGGGTCTCCTTCACTTTCCAATCCTCAACGCATCTGTGGACGAAGCATGCCAGAATATCACATACAAGGTTAGTAAGCAGTAGTGTGTGCGTGTGTCTGTGTGTGTGTGTGTATGTGTGTGTGTGTGTGTGTGTTGCTGTGCTAGCATCACAGCTACAGCTTAATATTTGCCATTCCCCCAGGCGGCTCATAACATTGGCTTGGCCCTTGACACTGTGTGTGTGTGTGTGTGTGTCTGTCTGTCTGTCTGTCTGTCTGTCTGTCTTCCTCCAGGCGGCTCATAACATTGGCTTGGCTATGGACACGGTTCAGGGGCTCCTGGTTCCCAACGTGAAGAACGTGCAGATGCTGACTGTGTTTGAGATTGCCGCAGAACTCAACCGCCTGCAGAGCCTTGGAACCGCAGGCCAGCTGGGTACCGCCGACCTCACGGGGGGAACCTTCACACTCTCCAACATCGGATCCGTAAGCAAGATTGGCGAGGAGATTAGAACAGCTCTTGGGCGCAGCTCTGAGTAAACGAGGCGTAAGCGTGGATGGAGAGCAGCGCGCTGACTGAGCCTCAGAGAGCCTGCGGGAATAAAAGGGCTATTCTGGCTTTTATGGCCACCACACCCATGTTCATGTTACTTCTTTCTCTCTCTCTCTGTGTGTGTGTGTGTGTGTGTGTGTGTGTGTGTGTGTGTGTGTGTGTGTGTGTGTGTGGTCAGATCGGAGGGACCTATGCTAAGCCAGTCATTCTGCCTCCAGAGGTGGCTATTGGAGCTCTGGGGAAAGTTCAGGTAAGAATTTAGCACCTTAGAGACTCATATACACACACACATACATACACACACTGCCATTAGAAACACAGATGGTTAACCAGATTCTCTGCTGGTGTCCAGGTGTGTGTGTGTGGTATAATGTTTAACCAGATTCTCTGCTGGTCTCCAGGTGTGTGTGTGTGAGTGAGAGTGAGTGAGAGAGAGTTAGAGAGTGTGTGTGTAACCTGATTCTCTGCTTGTCCTCAGGTGTTGCCTAGGTTTAACTCCAGGGATGAGGTTGTGAAGGCTCACATCATGAGCGTCAGCTGGTCAGCGGACCACCGTATCATTGACGGCGCCACTATGTGTCGCTTCTCCAACCTGTGGAAGTCGTACCTGGAGAACCCGGCCACCATGGTTCTGGACCTCAAATAAGAACTCTGCCCCTTCCAACCCCCCCCCCCCCCCCCTTTGTCCAGCCTCAGCCTGCACCAGCACCCCCCCCCCCCTCCCCCCAGAGTGTGAATTATTAAGCTGACTGTTGGCTGGTGTGTGGCAAGGCAGACGGATTCATCCTCAGCCAGTGGAGTTAGATGACACCCCCCAACTGATGTTGAGTGGTTGATTAGTTGCACATCTGAGAGCCTTGGAGATGCTGACTATGAGGAGCTGTGAACACGCGCACACACACACACACTACAGAGAACACAGCCTCTCTGGACATGCTCTATAGCGCCTTGGAAGCCTTTACTGCAGGAACCTCATCCATATCCACCAACACACACACACACACACACACACACACACACACACACACACACATATACACTACAAAGAAGCCTCTCTGGACTTGGAAGCCTTTGCTGCAGGAACCACATCTATACACACACACACACACACACACACACACTAGTGGTTCCTGTGGTCATATAAGTTCTCCACACCCTTGAGCTGCTCTCTGTAGATGTGGCTCTGATCTTGCCTTGTTCCACTGCACTCTTCATTAGGCTTCTCAGTTGGTGAACGGGCTTTGAGGCTGACAGCCCAGAATCTTTCCCAACCCATTTCCCTATTCTTGGATCAGTTTGCAGAACCTGAAAGGTTCGCTAGACCCCCTTTGGTGAGGATTTGAGTTTAGCAGAAACTCCACTGCAGTTCTTCTCAATTCACAACCTGCTGCCAGAAACACTGTCTTTCTGTGGAAGTCTAGGACATGTAGAACTCTTTTTAAATGTAGAACTGTTTTTAAAGGAACCACTTGTTGTTTCTGGTTCCTCAGAATTAAAAGGTTCATTTATGCTGTTCCAGAACTCCAATCTGTGCACAAATAATTCCTCATCAAAGCTGTTCTAAGACAAACTTTTCGCGGTTCCTGTGAATACAAGAATTGATTCTGTAAGTACCGAAAAGAGGAACTATCTCAATAAGTACATCTTTTAGTACTGGGTTTTGGTGGTGCTGCTTTCTAGAATGAACTAAACTGCTTTTGTTTGCTGCCAGGTGATGTCTGTGTTTGTCTTTGAAACTATCATGTTATCAGACAGGATGCCTTGATCCTGAGCTGGCCTTGTCTGTAGGGGAAATGTACTGTAAGCTTGTGCTATTTAGGAAACGCTGCTGTTAGCAGAGGGAAAGTGTGAACCTTTTTTTTTTCACCGTTCTTCTACTATGATCACTGGTGTGTGTTACTTGTGTGAATGTGTGTGTGGAGCCAGAAAAAAAAACTTTTAATAAATTTGACGTTTGTGTGATTTACTGTGTGTGTGTGTGTGTGATATATATAAAATCTTATATACTACTACTAGACACTGCTCCGGCAAATGTCCGGGAGTTGCTCCGGGATATCTGTTGCTCGTGCTCCTCCATGTTTTTGGACTCCTTTATTCAAACGTATTATTTAGGTTCCGATGCAAAGTGACGTTTTGAGCCTCAACAGCCGCATCTCCAGACAGAAGTTTGGATGAGGGAACCAAAGATGGCCGAGCCCCTGTCTATTTTGGATACGTTCTCTGAGATCCAACACCTAGTCTCACCAGCTGATTTTTTAATGTTAAACTTTGCCTTCAAGCCAGGCGATAACATCATTTAATAATTCATGAAGTAAAAGTGGCACCTGTTAATATAAAACCTTTGCTCCGCGCTGGTAATTCCGGAATTGGTTGGAGAATTCTTTGATGCCGAGACCTATTGGCTCCAGAGCACTGACGTACATCAGGGCTTGTAAAAGCTTGCAGCAGATTAATTCAACTGCCCAGACCCCTACTGAATCACTGAGGACTACATCACGGGCGCCCCGTGCCTCGGAGTGAACACATTGGCGTAAATTATGACTTTACCAAACGTAAGGTTCTTGTATTGAAAAACATCTTGGCTTTTTGAAATCTTGGATTTCCTCAGCAAGAGATCAGCATGCAGGAAGACAAACGCCCCGCAAGGCAGCAATCACAGAACGATGCGCCACGGAACGGCAAGGGGATTTTCGACGCGGGACATCGAGCCAGTGGAGGCTTGAAGTTCAGTAAAACTAAAGATGCCTTTCAGCGGCAAAGCAGCACTTCGACCGTCGCGCAAGAAACGCGCAGACGCAACTCCAGCTGGTTAACCAGAAAAGAGAGTGGAGTTGAGCGCTGTCCGATGCCTAAAACCCCGTCTGTAGGAAACCTCCCCAGCGGCTGCAACACTCAGGAATCCTTGGGCTTCTTCCAGATGTACCAGCCTTCCCCCGAACAGCGCTTTTCAACAGAGGAAGCCAAAACAATTATAAAAAGTATAGTGGAAGCGAGGCTCGGTGGCATCGAATACAGCTCTGGATGCTCTGACATTGCCCGAGACTTAGCGGACAGTGTGAAAGACGCGGCCAAGGCTCGGCTGTGTAATCGATACAAACTCATCTGTTTCGTTGTGATCGGGCAGGTGAAAGACTGCGATGTCACATGCGCCAGCAGGGGTGTGTGGAGCCCAGCTGCAGACACATTTGTGGAGTATATTTTCAAAAACGACTCCCTGTTTGCGCTGTGCATTCTATATGCAGTTTATCAGGAATAGTTGTTGAATGGTTGTTGAAGTCAACATAGTAGCTGGACAGCTCCGCTTACACCTACTACACGTTTCAATAATAGTATAGTGTGTATATAGTAGGCTAAATGTATGGTTAGTATATAGTAAGCTAAATGTACGGTGTGTAGACAATTTGGCCCAATGAAATGAAAAGTCTTGAGCATCATTCATAAACATTTTAAATATTATGGCCATTTTAAAGTCAAGTGTTTTTTACATTTTGTTTTTAAGATCTTGAAGGGACTTTTAATTGGTTTGAAGTTGATAGTGGTGATTTAGGGTGTAAAATTGTAGGCCTAACAATAGTTATGCTAAAGTCTTTCATGAAATGTTTAATAAGCAATCAAATAAAATCATCACTTTGGTGCAGAATAAAATAAATTGCTGATATGTCTGATAATTAGGCTTCCTCTTAGTGGAGAGTGATCCTGGGCACATTAACGTACACTGGTAGGTTCTAGTGTCAGAGACACCTTTAACATGGTAACAGTCTATACATCTGCTGCTGCTGCTGGTGTGTGTGTGTGCGTGTGTGTGTGCGTACGCCAGAGGACAGCTGTGGTTGTGCCAATACTGGCATGTGACCCAGCTATTCCCAGTGTTCTGTCCAGCTAAAATTAGCGCCCCACCACATTTCCCCCCCAGTGCACCAATCATGGTCTCAGAGGTCTCCTTTACTGCAACACACCAGACACACACGCTCACAGCACAGGTCACCCCAGGAGTGGTGCCTCACACACCCAACACACTGTCTGGTGTCTGGGCACGGCAAACACACACACTCGAGGGTTGAAGCTGCAGAGTCTGCGACAGTGAGTTCCTTGTTGGTCGAGAGTACTGTGCTCTGTGAGATGTGACCTGTGTGAGCCATGACTGACCGTGTGACATCATGACTGAGGTAGGCGCTGCTCTCTCATAACAACCATAGGCTTTCTGCTGTGACTGTGTGTGTGTGTGTGTGTGTGTGTGTGTGTGTGTGTGTGTGTCTGCTCTTCCACACCAGTCGTAAGAGCTGCTGTGTGTGTGTGTGTGTGTGTGTGTGTGTCTGCTCTTCCACACCAGTTGTAAGAGCTCTGCTGTGTGTGTGTGTGTGTGTGTGTGTCTGCTCTTCCACACCAGTCGTAAGAGCTCTGCTGTGTGTGTGTTGGGGCAGATCATTTCCATGGGCTATTTCTCACTTTTACATTTAAGGCATTCATTCATTTAGAACATTCATTCATTTAGAACATTAGAACATTCATTTATTTAGAACATTAGATCAGGCACCCCCACTAAAGACCCCCACTACAGCTCTGTGTGGGAGTGTGTGTGTGCTCTCTCATATCAGCTGTAGGCTTTCTGTCTATGAGTGTGTATGTGTGTGTGTGTGTGTGTGTGTGTGTGTGTGTGTGTCAGCTCTCTAAGGACAGTTTTAAATTGTAAAATCCTATATTGTATCTTTGAAGATACAATGATTAAAAAAAGACCTGTAAGGGCAAATTGATATGCACACGTTGACATGATTAATATAAGATTTGTCCTCATTGTGTCTAATAATCTGTCACAGTTGAATTGATGAAATGTGCAGAGCATTACAGACAGGACAACAGGGGTGTCACATTCAGCCAAAGAGAGAGAGAGAGAGAGAGAGAGTCAGTGTAATGCTGAGAGCTCAATGTGTCTATAATACAGAGTGTTTGTCGCCCCCTGTCTGTGGGGCAGGGTAAGGCCCAGAGCTGAAGGGGTGTGTGTGTGTATGTTTGCCAGGGCATGTGCCAGTGTGTGTGTGTGTGCGTGCGTGCTTCCGTCCGTGCGCCAAGACCAGAGCTAGTGAACCTGTGTTTGTCTGTGTGTGTGTGTGTGTGTGTGTGTGTGTGTGTGTGTGTGTGTGTGTGTGTGTGTGTGTGTGTGTGTGTGTGCGTGCGTGTGTGCATGCATGGGCCAAGACCAGAGCTAGTGAACCTGTGTGTGTGTGTGTGTGTGTGTGTGTGTGTGTGTGTGTGTGTGCGTGCGTGTGTGCATGCATGGGCCAAGACCGGAGCTAGTGAACCTGTGTGTGTGTGTGTGTGTGTGTGTGTGTCTCTGCTCGGGCCAGGGAGCATGATGACGGGTGTAGCGGTGTGCTCGGGGACGGTCAACTCCATCAAAGCGCTCTGGGAGACCAGGATCAAAAAGAGCAAAGATGACCAGCAGAAACAACGACAGCTGAGGAACAAAGCAGCCGTGGGGCGGTGAGTGTGTGTGTGTGTGTGTGTGTGTGTGTGTGTGTGTGTGTGTGAGAGTGCGTGATCTGACAGCTAATCTAACAGTGTTTGTGTGTCTCTGACCAGCTGTGTGTATCTTCTGCCTTCTCAGGCTGATGTATGTAGTATGCTCCATTAAGATGGCCTTGACTGTGTGTGTGTGTGTGTGTGTGTGTTTATGTTTGTGTGTGTCTCTGAACCTCTGTCTCCCTCTTTCTCCCTAAACCTGTTTGTGTGTGTGTCTGAACCTCTCTCCCTGTCTCTCTCTGTCTCTAAACCCGTCTGTGTGTGTGTGTGTGTGTGTGTGTATGTGTGTGTGTATGTGTGTGTGTGTGTGTGTGTGTGTGTGTGTGTGTGTGTGTGTATGTGTGTGTGTGTGTGTGTGTGTGTGTGTGTGTGTGTGTGTATGTGTGTGTGTATGTGTGTGTGTGTGTGTGTGTGTGTGTTAGGCTGAAGGGGGAGTGGGAGGACCGCATCACCTTAAATAAGCTGAGGGAGCGGATAGTGACGGAGGACGGCCGAGTCATTCTGCGCATCCAGAAAGAGGAGTGGAAGGTAGCTGGCCTCCTGTGTGTGTGTGTGTGTGTGTGTGTGTGTGTGTGTGTGGTCTAATATACCCTTCTCCTGTAGACTTTCCCAGCTGTGTGTGTATGTGTGTGTGTGTGTGTGTGTGTGCATTACATTTACATTTATGCATTTAGCATTTATGCTTGTATCCAAAGCGACTTATATTTTGTCAACTATCACTTGTTCAGGGCCAGTCTCCCCTAGAGCAACTCTAGAACAACCGTGTGTGTGTGTGTGTGTGTGTGTGTGTGTGTGTGCGTGTGTTGTAATATCTCTTTCTCCTGAAGACTCTCCCAGCTGTGCTGGTCCAGTTATCTGAGGTCCAGGAGTGGCAACTTCATCGCACCAGCCTGCAGAAGATCCCACGCTTCATTGGAACCTTCCAGCAACTCATAGTACTTGACCTGTCACGTAACGCCATTACTGACATCCCCAAAGAGATTGGTTAGTGTTCCGCTTAAGTGTGTGTGTATGTGTGTGGATCAGCTGAAGTGTCTGAGGGAGCTATTGGTCAGCCTTGTGATGTGTGTGTGTAGATCAGCTGACACATCTGAAGGAGGAGCTGGTCAATCTTGTGCTGTGTGTGTGTGTGTGTTTGTGTGTGTGTGTGTGTGTGTGTGTGTGTAGGTCAGCTGACACATCTGAAGGAGGAGCTGGTCAATCTTGTGCTGTGTGTGTGTGTGTGTGTGTGTGTGTGTGTGTGTGTGTGTGTGTGTGTGTGTAGGTCAGCTGACACATCTGAAGGAGGAGCTGGTCAATCTTGTGCTGTGTGTGTGTGTGTGTGTGTGTTTGTGTGTGTGTGTGTGTGTAGGTCAGCTGACACATCTGAAGGAGGAGCTGGTCAATCTTGTGCTGTGTGTGTGTGTGTGTGTGTGTGTGTGTGTGTGTGTGTGTGTGTGTGTGTGTGTAGGTCAGCTGACACATCTCAAGGAGCTGCTAATCAGCTATAACCGGCTCAGCAGCGTTCCAGAGCAGCTGGGTCAGTGTGAGAGTCTGGAGAAACTGGAGCTGGCCATGAACAGAGACTTGGACGAGCTGCCAGAACAGGTGCCTACACACACACACACACACACACACACACATACAACCACACACACAGGTGTTAACATAACAAACTCAACAAACTCACACATACAACCACGCACAGGTATTCACACACAGAACCACCAACACATACACACAGAACCACCAACACACACACACAGGACAACACACACACACAGAACCACTGACACACACACAGGTGCACAACATACACACAGAACCACCAACACACACACACAGGTCAACACACACACACAGAACCACTGACACACACACACAGGTGCACAACACACACAGAACCACCAACACACACACACAGGTCAACACACACACACAGAACCACTGACACACACACACAGGTGCACAACACACACAGAACCACCAACACACACACAGAACCACTGACACACACACACACACACACAGGTAAACACACACAGAACCACTGACACTAAAGCTGACAGCCATTTAACAGGCTGCACAGGAAGTCCTTGTGACTGTTGGGATGGTTACAGTGCAACCAGGAAGTCTATAGTCAAGAAAAGTTCTTGTTAAAACTCAGAGATCTTACAGTATATCCCTGTCTTAGTGTCTGTTGTCTCATGTTCTTTATGTGTATTTATATTTATATTGTATCTGCACTAAATGTAGCCCAAGTGCACTAAATGTGACCTAAGTGCACTAAATGTAGCCCAAGTGCACTAAATGTGGCCTAAGTGCACTAAATGTGACCTAAGTGCACTAAACGTGGCCTAAGTGCACTAAATGCAGCCCAAGTGCACTGTAGCCTGTCTCCAATGTCTTCTATGTATCTTAATGTGGCCCCACTTGACTCCATGGTGAAACGTTGTTTGGTCTCACTATGTACAGTGGATATGGCAGAAATGACAATAAAACCCACTTGACTTGACTTGGTGTTTCACTGCTCTGAACATCAGCAATGAGAAGAATACCTCCATCTGATTGGCTAGTAATGGGCTGAGTCCAATCTGATTGGCTGCTTTTATCCTACATGTATGACCCTCGACTTAGTTGGATTATTCAGCACTTTGGTCAACTGCTGTTGTTTTGAAAGGGCTTTGTAATAAACCTGAACCTGACTGGCTAGTAATGGGTTGTGTCCACTGATGCCCTGTAGCTTAGCAACCTGAAGAAGCTGTATCACCTGGACCTATCCATGAACCAGTTCACAGAGATCCCAGAGTGTGTGGTCAGTCTGCCGGCCCTCGAGTGGCTGGACATGGGAGGGAACCAGCTACAGAGCCTCCCTGAAGACATACACAGGTACACACACACACCAGCTCTAGAGCTGGGAGAACAAAGGGTTAAATTGTGTTGTACTCATTTAAACACACAGCGCTAAAGTGATCGCTATTGCTGTGCTGTGGTTGCTAATGTGAACATCCACCAGGCTTGTCAGATGCCTCAGAACTCCAACAACTATGTGCGCAAAGTCGTTTCAGCAGCAGCACTGCACTAACAATAGCTTCACCTTGTTTGCAGGCAAAAAGTGAATTACCAGTAACCTCCTAAACTCACTTTACAGCATAACACGTCAACACGTTTTGGCCACGTTAGATGTGATATCAGCAAACGAGCGCAGGACAGTTTTTAACCACCCAGTATGGATGTATAGCAATCTGCTAAAATGACAACTGATATTTCAGCAGCAAGCTAACTTTGACCTGTCACCAGTCTGGTAGTAGCATTACGGTCGGTATATAATGTCTGCTACTCTGTAACACAGTAACACATATAATATGCAGTCAGTGCTGAGTGAATGGTAATGATATGAGTAATGATATAAGTTTCTTTGAGCCACAGGCCACCCATAGTATTTAATTTAATTTAAACACACACACACACACACACACACCAACCAATCAGCTCTAGAGCCCCCCTGAAGACACACACACACACACCAATCAGGCACACACAACACCAACCAGTTCCAGAGGCTGCCTGATGACATACATAGGTACTCGCACACACAGAGCTCCAGAGCCTTCCTGAGAACACACACACACACACACACACATCACCTCATACCCAGACCATCATACCTTTACTGGTGGTGAAATGTGTTGTGCTTATGGGACTGTGCGCTATTTCAAGCAAATATGTACACACCTACGGAGAAATGAGACCGATCTTGGTTCTTGGCTGCAATGTGGTGTTGCATTCCTCACAGTGGAGTGTGTGTGTGTGTGTGTGTGATCGTGATCCCTACTGATGTGGTCATCTCTATAGGATGGAGAAGCTTCACACCCTGTGGCTCCAACGCAATGAGCTGGAACATCTCCCTGACAACATCAGCCGCATGCACAGCCTGGACACCCTGGTACTCAGTAACAACCGCCTCAAAGACATCCCCAGCCTCATGGAGGGCATGGCCAACCTCAGGTGAGACACTCAGGTAACACTCAGGTAATGCACAGGTAACACGTTCCCAGCCTCATGGAGGGCATGGCCAACCTCAGGTGAGACACTCAGGAAACACGTCCCCAGCCTCAAACAAGGTGACGCAGGTTTAGAGAGGTAAGAAGAATGGGATAAAAAAAACTGTTAAACAATCAAATCACTGAATAATCAGATTAAAGAAAATCTTTGAAATAAAATCTCTAAAACAGATATTCCCACGGGCAGGTTTGTGAACTTCCGAGACAACCCTCTGACGTGGGATGTGTCACTTCCCGAGTGTCTGGCCGAGGTTCCGGAAGAAGAGGATGACAGGGAGATGTTTGGACGAGACTTCATGCACCTGTACATCAGTGAATCACGCAAACGAGGTCTCGCCGCTCTCAACATGCACTGTGCACTCAGATGAGAGACCCACCCCCCCCCGCCACACACACACACACACACACACACACAATCCTGAGAGACTGCAGAAACAAATTACTGTGAAAAAAATCTTTTTTATTTTGCTATGTTTATGTATGTCTGTTTACTGAATGACATGTTAAAGTGTGTATGACATGTTGAAGTGTGTGTGACATGTTGAAGTGTGTATGACATGTTGAAGTGTGTGTGACATGTTGAAGTGTGTGTGCTGAACAGTCGTGTGTTGTGTGTGTTGCAGCATCCCAGGCCATGTTTACGTCAGTGCTGAATGTGACACTGGATGGTGTGTGTGAGACACCGCCGCTCTCCTGACTGTCCTCCATGTTGATCTCTGCACTTCCTGCTTCCTGTCACGCAGCCATGTCCTTGCCCTGTCTGGACTGGTGTCTCTTTTATGTTTTATGTTTTTGTTGACTTGTCCTATGTTGACGTTAGTTTAAAAAAAAGTGTGTGTCTGTAGACATCCTACCAGGAGAGTGTGTATTGAAAGTGTTTATAGTTGTCTGTGTGCTAAATGTTTGCTAAACAACTGTTTGTTGTCTATTATGTCATGTCAGTGGCAACGCCTCCAAGTCTTTTCTGATAATATTGTAGTCATACTTCAAAAAACAAGAAGGATGGTAGACAGTCTGTGAGTCCTGTGAAACACTCCAACATCACCAGTAGAAGAATGAGACCAGCAACATCACTCTGCATTGACACTGTGTTCACTGAACACGATGTCACCCTGGGCAGTGATCCTCTGGCTGGATGGTGCCCCCGTGTGGCTGAGGCGTGGAACAGCAGTGAGCAGTACGTTCTCCAGGGAGACATCCGGGGTGGTGTAGTAACTCAGACTAGCCTCCAGACCGCGCTGTCTCAGGTAGTGGACTCTGCCCAAGTCAATCAGCAGCTTACACAGACGGCCCACCTGCTCACGCTCCTCCACACACATGCTGCCACATGGAACGAACACACACACACACACACACACACACACACACACACACACACACACACACACACACACACACACACACACACACACACTAGTGTCATGTCAGAGCGCTCCCATGTTAACAACAAGAACAAGTTGCTGCTGTTGTGAATTTGGAGCTTGGAGTTTCTCGCTTGTAGCCATCTTACAACATCCAGTCATAAATATCAGAAATGTTCCACTCTGGTCTTTAGGAAAAGGTAAAACCTACAGGATATTTTCTAGAAAATACTGGAATCCTCGGAAAAAACGGCAGTGGGTTGACCCCAAGTACCCCAGTGATGGAACTACTAAAGTGAGCGTCAGGTGCTCTGCTCACCTGTTCAGGTGCTGTGTGTGTTGCTTGTGTGGCTTGCGTGTGTTCACCTGTCCAGGCTGTCTGGTCCGCTCTCTTGCCCTCCCTCGTGTTCCTCCTCCTCTTCCTCAGCTGCATCAGGGCCAGTGGTGCCCTCTCTGGTGCCCCCCGGGGTGCCCTCTCCGCAGCCGCCAGCTCTGCTCATGCCACAGGTGGCCCAACTGGACATGCGCTGGAAGGCGGCAAACTCGGCTGCCCCGAGGCCGCGCTCCTCAAAGAAGTCTCTGCCCACGTAGTGCCTCCAGACGCAGCGGTGGTGGCAGCACAGGGCGATGACCACCCCACACACTGGCGGCTGACGCTCCTCCCTGTCACGGCACGCCTCTACCCCTCCTGCCCTCCCACGCTTACTGGGCGGCTCGGCGCCATCAGCGTCATCAACGTCGCCCTGATCACATCTCTCCAGCAGACACCGCAGAGCCAGGTCTGAGGAGGAGGAGAGAAAGAGAGAACAGCCCAACGCATGCGCACACACACACACACACACACACACACACACACACACACACACGCTTCTGCTTTATCCCACATCAACACTAGGATAGCTGCAATACCACAGCTGAACATTCAAAGGGTGTTGTTGAACATTCGAAGTGTGTTGTTTTTATTTACTCACAGAAACACACACACACACATTTCTGCTTTATTCTTTATTCTATTTATCATTACTAGGTCTGCACTGGGTGGATTGTGTGTGTGATTTTATTTACCTGTCGCCGCCCCACAAAGGTGTTTGCCCACACCCACCACAGGAAGAGCTTTTTCTTGGAGAAAGGACACTTTACCTGCACTCACACACATACACACACACACACACACACACAAGTTTCTGCACCTGCTGTTGCTCTTGTATGGGATAGATGAATGACTGAATGATAAATAAACTCAAGCATAATGTTGTGGTAATGTTGTAATGTTGTTAGGTGTGTTCCCTTACTCAAGTCAAGGTGCTGAATATCCACCTGCAGTCTTTCAAATGTGGAGGTGGAGCTTCTGTTTTTGCCATCTACCTTTATTGCCAAAGAGAAAAACACTTATTGTGCGTTCAAGAGTTCTGGGAGCAATGGGGAAAAACACCAACTTTATCATTACTTTCCCATTTCCCACACCCCTATCACAATATTGGCAATGCACACACACACACACACACAGCGGTCACAGGTTGGGCAGACACAAGGAGCTGCAGCACACAGACACACATATACACACACACACACCTTAAAGCGTGAAGTGGATCTCTCCACCAGCAGGAGGTTTACACAAACACACACACCTTAAAGCGCGTGGTGGATCTCTCCACCAGCAGGAAGTGGACGTCCTGAGCTTCCTGTAAGGCGACGTGGACCCAGTGGGACAGTTTCCCTTTGCCCGCCCCGAACTCAACCACACACCGGTGGGGACCCAGCAGCTGCAGTGCCTCCATGTTACCCAGAATAGACGCCTGGTTAAGCAACAGTGGGGTCAGATTCACAGGGATGGCTCACTGCTCATGACAGAGTTGTGAAGGTGCAGGGAGGACAAACATTCTTGTCAGACACAAATCAAAGAATCCAAAGAGACACACATCAAAGAGTCCAAAGAGGACACAAATCAAAGAGACCAAAGAGGACACAAATCAAAGAGACCAAAGGACAAACATCCAAAGAGGACACAAATCAAAGAGTCCAAAGAGGACACAAATCAAAGAGTCAAAGAGACACACACAAAGAGGACAAATCAAAGAATCCAAAGAGACACACATCAAAGAGTCCAAAGAGGACACAAATCAAAGAGACCAAAGAGGACACAAATCAAAGAGACCAAAGAGACACAAATCAAAGAGTCCAAAGAGGACACAAATCAAAGAGTCCAAAGAGGACACAAATCAAAGAGTCCAAAGAGACACACATCAAAGAGGACACACATCAAAGAGTCCAAAGAGACACAAATCAAAGAGTCCAAAGAGGACACAAATCAAAGAGACCAAAGAGGACACAAATCAAAGAGTCCACAGAGGACACAAATCAAAGAGTCCACAGAGGACACAAATCAAAGAGTCCAAAGAGACACACATCAAAGAGTCCAAAGAGACACACATCAAAGAGTCCAAAGAGACACACATCAAAGAGTCCAAAGAGGACACAAATCAAAGAGTCCAAAGAGGACACAAATCAAAGAGTCCAAAGAGGACACAAATCAAAGAGTCCACAGAGGACACAAATCAAAGAGTCCACAGAGGACACAAATCAAAGAGTCCACAGAGGACACAAATCAAAGAGTCCACAGAGGACACAAATCAAAGAGTCCACAGAGGACACAAATCAAAGAGGACACAAATCAAAGAGTCCAAAGAGGACACAAATCAAAGAGTCCACAGAGGACACAAATCAAAGAGTCCAAAGAGACACAAATCAAAGAGTCCAAAGAGACACAAATCAAAGAGTCCAAAGAGACACAAATCAAAGAGGACACACATCAAAGAGGACACAAATCAAAGAGGACACAAATCAAAGAGTCCACAGAGGACACACATCAAAGAGGACACAAATCAAAGAGTCCAAAGAGACACAAATCAAAGAGGACACAAATCAAAGAGTCCAAAGAGGACACAAATCAAAGAGTCCACAGAGCACACAAATCAAAGAGTCCACAGAGACACAAATCAAAGAGTCCAAAGAGGACACAAATCAAAGTCCACAGAGGACACAAATCAAAGAGTCCAAAGAGACACAAATCAAAGAGTCCACAGAGGACACAAATCAAAGAGTCCACAGAGGACACAAATCAAAGAGTCCACAGAGGACACAAATCAAAGAGACACAAATCAAAGAGGACACAAATCAAAGAGTCCAAAGAGGACACAAATCAAAGAGTCCAAAGAGGACACAAATCAAAGAGTCCAAAGAGGACACAAATCAAAGAGTCCAAAGAGGACACAAATCAAAGAGTCCACAGAGGACAAAAATCCAAGAGTCCAAAGAGGACAAATCAAAGAGTACAAAGAGGAAAAAGAGTCCAAAGAGACACAAATCAAAGAGTCCAAAGAGGACAAAGAGACACAAATCAAAGAGTCCAAAGAGGACAAAGAGACACAAATCAAAGAGCCCAAAGAGGACAAAGAAAACAAAGAGTCCAAAGAGGACAAAGAGGACAAATCAAAGAGGACAAACACCACACACCTGCTGCTTCAAGTGTTTGCAAGCAAAGTCTCCGTTCTTGGGGTCGTTCAAAGGCTCGTCAAGAGCAGAGTGGGACAGGATGCTCTCATTGTGTTTCATACCGAGTCCTAAGAACAGAGAACAGTAGAGGTCAGTATAGGATGACTCCATGCATGCATGATCATGACATAATCATAACAGCATCAGAATAGCACCAGAACAGCACCTTTCAGAGCATTTTGAAGTTTCTGAATCAGAAGCTCCAGTTCCTTCTGGGAGCGCTCAGCCAGCGACACCTACACAGACATCCATCAGGATCCACCCTCACCATTACAAAACACACAGGCATTTTATTTGTCAATGCAAACACGACTTAAACTACCTCATCTGACATGGTGTCACAAACTGGGCCAGCGTTTATGTCTTTCACATAGTAAACCTGCAGAAAAGAAAGGAAAAAAAAGTTGAGACATGGGACAACAAATAATCTGAAGTCTGATATGGTTTTTTGAAGAGTTCTCTGAAACAGCTGGGGTGAATTCACAAGAACTACAGCATGAAGGGTTCTCTGGAACAGCTGGGGTGGGTTCACTAGAACTACAACATGAAGGGTTCTCTGGAACAGATGGGGTGAATTCAAAAGAACTACCACATGAAGGGTTCTCTGAAGCAGCTTTGATGAATTCACTAGAACTCACAGGTTTGGGTTTCTCTTTTGAGTTGCACTTCTTCAAATGCTTTGCCAGGCCGTCTTCATAGACTGTGCTGTTGGGGGAAGAAGACATGTCTATAACAGGCTACATGATCACACAGACAGTATTGGGCCTGGAGTGTGGACACAGAAAACAGAAGAAATGTACATAACAATGCTTACTGTTTAGGGTCCAGGGGGCACGGTATTCTCTTTCTGTCGCTTTCTTTGTCCTATAGAGAGACTACAGCTGTCAAGTATTATAGCTAGCTAACTGTACTTCACACTACTCATTCTCATACTGGCTATTGTCACGAAAGAAAGAGGAAACTTACGGCAGCAGCATGTTCGCCACAATATGCTTTACCACTCCCGACAACCATTTTACAGTATCTTTTCTTCTTCTCCACGAAATAAGCACATTTGCCCGGCAGAGGGGCAGACACACCATCAGCCACCACAGCAGTCTCCATCTTGCCGTCGCTAAAATTTTACGTCATTCATTGAAAACTAATCAGCGCGCGCGGCGTTCTGTAGCTGCTGGTTGTCAGCGGCAACAGATAGAACAAACAAGTGACTCCGAGAGGAGAAACTAACCACACCGGTATACTCCCGTATACTCAAGAAATTGGCCATAGCGAAATAGTAACTTTACAAACGTTTATATTTTCAGATTGTAAGTAAATTGGTCATGCAATTACTTCGAATTTTCAGAGAATGTTTGTGAGTGACGTCATCTACGCAACTTCCGGCCTTTAACTTTCGTCCACAACGGCCATTCGCGGTACAGAGGCGCCAAACTCAAATTTTTCCAGAGGTTCAGAAAACGAGAGTGTTTATGCGACTTTCTTGCACGCTTTGTGGGAATATGAAACAACAATGACGGAGATACTATTCAACAAGAAGTTACAAGTGCATGTGAAATGTAAAGACAGCGACGACAGGTAACGATAATTTTATTCTGCGCTAGCCTCCTAGCTCGAAGGCTACCAAGCCCATAATACTCAATGAGCTGGCTCATGAAGCTAACGTTCATGGCATCATGGCAGACTTTCTTTCACTAACCGATGTTAAAGTCCATACAACAGTGGACACCAAAGCATGTATGCTAAACTTTTTGTGATTCGGAAATGTTTTTGTTATTTTTTCTTTTCTTTCTTTTTTAAACATTTATAGGCGTTCCACTATCCGAATCAGTGTTGAGCTTCAGTTCACGAGTAGTCCGATTCATAAAAGGGTAAGTAAATCGCCTGCTTCCGAAAATCTCTGAATCATTGCTTTGTGTATTTTGCAGGACGGTATCCTGAATATGCCTCAATTCTTTGAAAAATCCGATGCCTACAGCTAACAACGACGCTAGACCTTGTTGCTAATTTTGATCTTTAAATATGG
>JAIFZK010000023.1:18612500-18622500 GCA_027481765.1 Tenualosa thibaudeaui | reverse complement strand
GTGTAAGAGAGTGTGTGTGTGTGTGTGTGTGTGTGTGTGTAAGAGAGTGTGTGTGTGTGTGTGTGTAAGAGAGTGTGTGTGTGTGTGTGTGTAAGAGTGTGTGTGTGTGTAAGAGAGTGTGTGTGTGTGTGTAAGAGAGTGTGTAAGAGAGTGTGTGTGTGTGTGTGCGAGACAGTCCTTTGGCCCGGTTTCCTGCATGACACTTTGCTGTGTCTGTCTGTCTGCGTCTGTGCAGAGAGTTTCAGGGGCCTATGCTGGGTAGTGAGCTTACTGGTTAACCTGGGTTCCTTTGGGAGTCTCCAGTGATCTCCAAAAGAACACTGCACTAAGCATCTGGCGTCCCTGAAGTGACATGTTGTTTGGAGATCAGCAGCTACCTGTGTTAGCTAGTAGGGGTGTCGCGGTTCAGGAGAAAAAATCCCATTCACACGAAAGAAGAGGTGTGGAGTGTCTGCACTGCAGGGGCTGCCCAGAGTTGGAGATGCATCAGCGTCGTATAAGTCGGCTGTGGGAACATTTTGGCTTTCCTGTTACCTCTGATGACAGTGGTAATAAAACAATAGATAGAACTGCGACTATGTGCAAGTAATGTGCAACACAATTTCAGTATGCTAATGGCAACACTTCTAATATGTCAGTTACTCTAAGAAGACATCTCCACAATGTGTCAGTACACAGCAGAAGGAGAAGAGAGCCTGTTAGGAAACAACTTCTACTCCGCAGCATTAAAGCAGCCTCTCAGTGATCAGTGGCACAGGGCCACAACCATATCTAAAGCACTGGGGATGATTAAGTACAGTGTGATTGAGGGTGAAGGACTTGATCAGCTGATGACCGTACTCGAGCTGCGGTATAATATTCCAGAACGTAATTGTAAAACTGTATGATGAGACACGAGGAGGAATTGTCAATTAAATGTCAGTTTATGTGGCTCACTACAGATAGACGGACCTCCAGGGCCACTGAAAGTTTCCTCACAGTGACCACTCACTATACTAGCTAAAATTATGTAACTTTTTTAATACTGTCTCCTAAATTGTGGATAATTAAACTATATCCTATGCTGCAGATTTCTGTATGTCCTGTGTGTTAAAGAAGTGTGTAAAGTATGTAAAAGAAAACATAACAAGAATCATACAGAACCGAAAACCGTGACCCTTAAACTGTGATACGAACCACTATCCTCGCTTTGTAGTATACCACTCCCCAGGTGTGTAGTGGGAGGGTGAGATATCTCCCTCAGGTGTGTAGGGCGAGGTATCTCCCTCAGGTGTGTAGGGCGAGGTATCTCCCTCAGGTGTGTAGGGCGAGGTATCTCTCTCAGGTGTGTAGGGCGAGGTATCTCTCAGGTGTGTAGGGCGAGGTATCTCTCAGGTGTGTAGGGTGAGGTATCTCTCAGGTGTGTTGGGTGAGGTATCTCTCAGGTGTGTTGGGTGAGGTATCTCTCAGGTGTGTTGGGTGAGGTATCTCTCAGGTGTGTTGGGTGAGGTATCTCTCAGGTGTGTTGGGTGAGGTATCTCTCAGGTGTGTAGGGTGAGGTATCTCTCTCAAGTGTCAGGGCCTGAATTACACTTTTCAGAGTCAAGGAATGGGAAAGATTCTGGGAATTCCTCATAGGTACTGGACTAGTGGGATTCTGCACAATTCTGCACCCAGACTTATCTCTCAGGTGTGTAGGGTGAGGATCTCTCAGGTGTGTTGGGTGAGGTATCTCTCTGGTGTGTTGGGTGAGGTATCTCTCAGGTGTGTTGGGTGAGGTATCTCTCAGGTGTGTTGGGTGAGGTATCTCTCAGGTGTGTAGGGTGAGGTATCTCTCAGGTGTGTTGGGTGAGGTATCTCTCAGGTGCGTAGGGTGAGGTGTGTAGGGTGAGGTATCTCCCTCAGGTGTGTAGGGCGAGGTATCTCTCTCAGGTGTGTAGGGCGAGGTATCTCTCAGGTGTGTAGGGTGAGGTATCTCTCAGGTGTGTAGGGCGAGGTATCTCTCAGGTGTGTAGGGCGAGGTATCTCTCAGGTGTGTTGGGTGAGGTATCTCTCAGGTGTGTAGGGTGAGGTATCTCTCAGGTGTGTTGGGTGAGGTATCTCTCAGGTGTGTTGGGTGAGGTATCTCTCAGGTGCGTAGGGTGAGGTATCTCTCAGGTGCGTAGGGCGAGGTATCTCTCAGGTGTGTAGGGTGAGGTATCTCTCAGGTGCGTAGGGTGAGGTATCTCTCAGGTGCGTAGGGCGAGGTATCTCTCAGGTGTGTAGGGTGAGGTATCTCTCAGGTGTGTAGGGTGAGGTATCTCTCAGGTGTGTAGGGCGAGGTATCTCTCAGGTGTGTAGGGTGAGGTATCTCTCAGGTGTGTTGGGTGAGGTATCTCTCAGGTGTGTAGGGTGAGGTATCTCTCAGGTGTGTTGGGTGAGGTATCTCTCAGGTGTGTAGGGTGAGGTATCTCTCAGGTGTGTTGGGTGAGGTATCTCTCAGGTGTGTTGGGTGAGGTATCTCTCAGGTGTGTTGGGTGAGGTATCTCTCAGGTGTGTTGGGTGAGGTATCTCTCAGGTGTGTAGGGTGAGGTATCTCTCAGGTGCGTAGGGCGAGGTATCTCTCAGGTGTGTAGGGCGAGGTATCTCTCAGGTGTGTAGGGTGAGGTATCTCTCAGGTGGGTAGGGTGAGGTATCTCTCAGGTGTGTAGGGCGAGGTATCTCTCAGGTGTGTAGGGTGAGGTATCTCTCAGGTGTGTTGGGTGAGGTATCTCTCAGGTGTGTTGGGTGAGGTATCTCTCAGGTGTGTTGGGTGAGGTATCTCTCAGGTGCGTAGGGTGAGGTATCTCTCAGGTGCGTAGGGCGAGGTATCTCCCTCAGGTGTGTAGGGTGAGGTATCTCTCAGGTGTGGGTGAGGGTAAGTTCTTTCAGGAGTGTAGGGTGGACGTAACGTGTGTGTATGTTGGTTTGTGTGTGTGTGTGTGTGTGCATGCGTGTGTGTGTCCTCAGGTGTGTAAGCTGAAAGAGCAGTTGGGGGCGACGGTGCAGAAATTCCTGAGAGTGTGCTGAAGTGAAAACGTCTGTGTGTGCGACTCAGTGTGTGCGTAACCCCGTGTCCCTTTGTGTGTGTGTGTGTGTGTGTGTGTGTGCGTGTGTGTGTGTGTGTGTGTGTGTATGTGTGGCAGAGGTCTGTGTGCGTGTGTCTGTGTGTGTGCGTCTGTGTGTGTGCGTCTGTGTGTGTGTGTGCGTCTGTGTGTGTGCGTCTGTGTGCGTGCGTGTGTGTGTGTGTGCGTGCGTGTGTGTGTCTGTGTGTGCGTGCGTGTGTGTCTGTGTGCGTGCGTGTGTGTCTGTGTGTGCGTGCGTGTGTGTCTGTGTGGATGTCTGTCTGTGTGCGTGTGTGTCTGTGCGTGTCGTGTGTGCGCGTGTGTGTGTGTCTGTGCGGGTGTCTGTGTGTGTGTGCGTGCGTGTGTGTCTGTGTGGATGTCTGTCTGTGTGCATGTGTGTCTGTGCGTGCGTGTGTGTGTGCGTGCGTGTGTGTGTCTGTGTGTGTGTCTGTGCGTGCGTGCGTGTGTGTGTGTGTGTGTGTGTGTGGTCCGGTCCTGATGCTAACTCTGAATCTGCTCCTCTCTCAGTAATCACGTGGCTCAACAAGCAGCTGAATGAGAACCAGTTGTCACGGAAACCAGAGAGTGTGGGCGTGTTTGAATCGCCACCAGCCCACTCCACAGGGGTCGGGTTACGGATGGGCGGAGCCTCCATTAATCTGGTAGATATGAGTCGACGTGTGTGTTTGAACTGTGTCACATTGCGAGTTGAAAAATCATTCAATCAGTCAGTGATTTGTTGATTTGTTTGTGTGCAAAGTGATTTTTGTTTCCCATGATCATGAGTGCTGTGCCATGCTCCTCCCGTCAGCTTGATAGCAGGAGCTTCGTCCCTACGGGTCCTGGCCACCCCACTAGCTCCCCCTCCACATCCCCGTCTGCCCTGGGCTACCCCATCACCTCCACACTAAACTCCAAACACTTCCTCCCCCTGGCGTCCACAAACGCAGGAGCACGACCGCTCTTTGGCCTCCACAACCAGGCCTCTGGACCCAAGGCACGCTACACTCCTCTTTCTCTTTCTCTCCTCTCCTCTCCTCTCCCTCCCTCTCTCTTTTCTCTTTCTCCTCCCTCTCTTCTCTCCTTCTCTCCCTCCCTCCCTCTTTTCTCTTTTTTCTTCTTCTCTCTTCAACTACTGAATTCTTTCTGCCCTCAGAATAACCGTATGCCATTTGACCGTGTGTGTGTAGGTCCAGTTTAACCCAATGAGTGCCAAGCCTGCTCTGTCTCCTGTGGAGAGAAGGGATGGAAGCCCTCCTGTTACACGTTTGCCTCTCTCCAACAAAGAGAAGTTAGTATCACACACACACTCTCCACATACACACACTCTCTCCAACAAAGAGAAGTTAGTATCACACACACTCACTGTGTGTGCCTCTGCAAAATACACTCTCTCTCTCAAACAATAATTTGCATTGTAACGTGTGTGTGTGTGCGTGCGTGCGTGCGTGCGTGCGTGCAGTAATGATCCTGTAGGTCTTGACTCCAAGTACTTGGAGCGACGTGACGACAGCATCCCCCTCCGTGGGCTTCTGACCAACATGAACAAAGGTAGTAACACACAACTGTAGTAGCTAACACACACCTGCACGCAGCTGCCAACACACACCTGTAGTTGCTGCAGGGTGTTGTACCTGTAATCTCAGTGCTGTGACGAGGGGACTGTGTTTATGGTCTCTACAGAAATGCCCAAGTCCAAACTGGGAGGACAGCCAGTCTCCATCGCACCCTCCGCTTATTTCCCAGGGTGACCTGCTGCAACCTCTAGACGACCTTTGCATCAACGACTCCACCTTACCCACGACACCCACCTTGCAGGATCATGGGATTCACACTGTGTGTGTGCGTGGGAGAGCAGACACACACAAGTAATGCATTAACCACAGACATATTTTTTTATCCATGTTGTGCGTTGTGTTATTTATTAAACCAGTATTTCTATCTGCCCAATCATTTGCCATCAAATCAGTTTGTTTGGGATTCTTGACTTTAGGGTTGGTTTGTTCAACAAAATTGATCGTGTGTGTGTGTGTGTGTGTGTGTTTAGAGCACGAGTGTTTGAAGAATTAAGAGAGCTAATGGTGACACAGGTCCACTCTACAGCAAAGTACATGCCATTAGAGTGGGCTGGACCTCTGAAAGCTAGCATGCAGATGTTAGCCACCCACTCATAACCACTAGCATGCTAATAATGCTATGCCATCAACTGAGGAGAGCCTGTAGCATGCTACTACTGTCCACCCATTATAAACAGCAAAGACCACTTGAGTGCCTGTGTAGCTCTGTTGCTACTAGCGCTAGCATTTCAGGCTAATCATCAGGTCTGTAGTGTCTGTGATGTGTTCCCTGAGCACGTTGTCTGTGAGGGTTTACACTATTGTTCGAATATTGATAAACCCGCGTAGCTTCAACTCCAGGAATCCACTAAGTGGTTTACGCAGGTGTGAGCTGAATCTTCACTCAGGTTTATGCAGGTGTGAGCTGAATCTCTGTGAAGAGATGGTGGCCATGGTACTCCGCTGACTCTGAGTCAGAGGTCAGAGGTCATTAGGGAAAAGACCTGCAGGATCGCAACCAGCAGTGGCCCTCTGACGCCACAGGTGACCTTAACCCTAGTGACTGTCTGGCCGATGGCATCTAAAGCCACAGAGGAGACTTGATGGGACGGGCTTCTTAAGGACCGCGTCAAAAGCGGCCTCTCCATGGGTGCTGCATGCTGTGTGTAAACTGTTTGTGTTTGTGTATGTGAATGGTAAACAAACAAACAAACATGCTCTTTTGTGTATTTGTCAGCATCTGATCAAGTTCTAGATGAATAAACCACATCAAACCAAATATCTGAAACTGAACCTGTGACTTACTATCCTCTCAGTGCTAAATGGAATATCTCTAGGTGATGGGTTGAAATGGATGAATTATGAATTATTACCTTTTCAAATCAGGTCTTTCAGATTGCTGAAGGGAACATTTATCAGATCAAAGGACAGGAATATTTTACTCAATGTCATTGGGAGTCGAATGATCATATAATAGATCAGACAGAGAAAAAGAATGAAAATTAAACACAAATTATTTAGTTTATATTTGAAAACAATATTACAGGACAGTTGATATGATGGATTTCACACAAGTATTTTACAAAGGTACAAGAAGTTATAAAATAATTAGTTTTAAGAAAGTCTGATTAAGGGTGTGCACACTGATACTTGTTCATTTGCCATAACATACCATAACTTCTAATCTGGGAAAAACTGACAGTGCTGCCTTTGTCAAAATATCCAACTTTATTGAAATGCATGATGGTTGCAGACTCTATTTACAGATTCAGTCAAAGACATCAAGTTAAAATGGAGCTTGAAGGCAGCAAAGTCAACCACAGAACCAAAGACACCACCAGTCTCAGACACAACTCAGGAAATCGCAAATATATTACAGAGGAAAAAAAAAACACGTCATAAATAGGTAAAACACACAGCTAAATATATCAGATAAATTCACACCTGTTATCATTTTAAAGATCTCTAGTTATTTGGTCAAAAGTCACGCTCTCATGGGTCACCCCTTTCTCTGGTCTTATCTGGCTGAACCTGTTGAGTCCATACAGACCAGAGAGGGGCGCTAGTGAGACATCCTCACAGCTCAGAGGCCAATCTCTGAAACATGAGCAAAAAGGCTCTAGTGAACATCCTTAGAGGAGAGAAGGGAAAGCCCCCCTCCCCCAATCCAGAAAGGCCCAGAAATGTGTGAAGAAGAAGGCACCGTTAACTGGAGTGGGACGAGTCACAACACACCGGATATGAGCAGAAAGGTGCTTCTGAGAAATAAATTTGAAACCACAAAGCAAAATTTAAAAAGGCGAATGGTCCATCAGCTTCTCGCTTTACAAACACAGAACCACAGAACTTCCCTTAAAGGAAACCCATTCACAGGTGGTAAGGTTCCACAACGGACCACTCTGCTCTGGATGTTCTGTGTGTGTGACCCGACTCCATTTTTATTCATTCTGAGCATACACGCACGCACACACACACACACACACACACACTCTCCTGAGTCCCTGAGGGCTATGCATCAGTGGAGAAAGTCTCTTGACTTGAGTGAACACATTTAAAAGGCATGATGAGCGTAAACAAACAAACAAACAGAAAAAATAAATAGAAGCCGCTGCAACAGTGCTGTTAAACAACATCCTCCTCCTGCTTATTCTAAGATATAGGAAAGTCTATGTACAGCACACATCTGCTTACAGTGTACAGCACACATCTGCTTACAGTGGTGCTCAGCTCCTTACAGACCCTCATCGTGTCTCCCCTAGACTACTGCTCCACCTCTGGCCTTACACACACACACATCCATCACATACACACACACATACACACACACATTCATCACATACACACACACACACACCCATCACATACACACACACATTCATCACATACACACACACACACCCATCACATACACACACACCATACACCACATACATACACACACACACACACACACCATACACCGCAAAGTTAGTCTGACAGCAGGTGCATGGGCAGTGTTGCAAGGGTGGACCCTGTGTGTGTGTGTGTGTGTGTGTGTGTGTGTGTGGGGGGGGGGGGGGGGGGTCGGGGGGGCAACAGCAGTGTCCAGCAGCAGAACCCTTGGTCTGGAGACAAGGTGGGGCAAATGTGTAGGGACATCTAATTTTGGCCTTGACCTGTTGGTTGTGTGTGTCACACATTGGAATCCTGCAGCAGTGGCTCCTTGGCTTCACTGGGGGGCTGTGCGGAGTGTGTGTGTGTGTGTGGAGAGGAGTGTTTCTTCCAGCTGCCCCCGCGGGACACACCCAGGTGGGGGTGCTCAGGGATGAACAGGGCCACCAACAGGGCCAACAGCACCGAGCAGGCACCAAACAGGAAGGGAGGACCAGGGATTATGGCACTCTAGAGAAGAGAGAGAGAGAGAGAGAGAGGGAGGGAGGGAGGGAGAGAGAGAGAGAGAGGGAGGGAGGGAGGGAGAGAAAGGGAGACAGACAGAGAGTGGAGAGGGGAAGAGAGAGAGAGACAGGGAGAGAGGGAGGGAGAGGGGAAGAGAGAGAGGGAGAGAGAGAAAGATGGGGGAGAGAGAGAGAGGTTAGGCCATACAACTGTGTGTGGAGAGCTTAAAGGTTTTATTAGAATTGATCAAATGCTTCACTTGGTAACACTGATAGTGTGGCGTGTGTGTGTGTGTGAGAGAGAGAGAGTGGTGTGTGTGTGTGTGTGTGAGAGAGAGAGAGAGAGTGATGTGTGTGTGTGCGTGCATGTGAGAGTGATGTATGTGTGTGTGTTTGTGTCTCACCTGTTGGTGATGGTGTGTGTGATGAGTGTCCAGGTCCTCATTGGGTGTCTCGTCCAGTTCCACATGGAAGATGTAGAAGATGAAACCGTAAAGTGCAGGACCCAACCCGTTACACAGCCCACGGATCCCTGTGACCATACCCTGGCCCACTCCTACACACACACACACACACACAGTTATTACACAGCTCATGGATCCCTGTGACCATGCCCTGGCCCACTCCTATAAACACAAACACACACACACACACACACACACGCACACACACACACGCACACACACACACACAACGGTGAGGAGTGTACCTTGCTGGTCTGAATCAGCCGTGCGAGACACCAGTGCGCTCACAGCAGGAAAGGTGATACTGGACATGGCTGCCACAGCACCTGCAGCCCACATCATCCTGTGGAACAGAAATGCACATTTCAACATCTACATCAGTATCAACACCTACATCAGTATCAACACCTACATCAGTTTCAACATCTACATCAGTATCAACATCTACATCAGTATCAACATCTACATCAGTAGCAACATCTACATCAGTAGCAGTATCAATCCCATAATTCTGGGAGTCACATGGGTATGACGCCTAAAACCCCTCCCTGAGTGCTGCCATTGGCTCGGCTAACATTCCAAACATTCCATTTAGTCATGACGATGCGCCGGAACACACCTCGTAGTATCTGGGTATTAGCTTGAGTTCAGCTAAAAAAGAAATGCTGCTGATTATCAACCAACACTAATGGGCTATTGATAAGCTTGATAAATGGCGTCTGTCGCTTTAAGAGTTTCAACAAAATAACCTGCCGTTGCAAAAGTATAGCGGCTACAACAGAGTGTTGGATATTTGAAATAAATAACAAACATGATGGAGATGTTTAGTAACTGGAAATGGTGCTGAGATTCGGTCTCCATCTGAGGCAGATGAGGGGCACAGACTAGCTTGTCAGCAGACAGTGTCGCTGCATTTGCACATTTTTCAATTGTAGAAGCTATCAACAAAACTCCAAAGTATGTACTGAATTAGGCACTGAGTTAGGCTACTGAATTAGGCTACTGAATTAGGCTACTGAATTAGGCTACTGAATTAGGCTACTGAATTAGGCTACTGAATTAGGCTACTGAATTAGGCTACTGAATTAGGCACTGAATTAGGCTACTGAATTAGGCTACTGAATTAGGCTACTGAATTAGGCTACTGAATTTAGGAAAAGTCTGGTGCCCTGCGTGGCCATAACGTCGGCACTGGTGACGTCCACAAGAAGCTGGGTGGTGACTGATGGCTGAGAAAAACATCGCTCATCATCATCTTTCGCACACACAGAGACTTGTATAACCTACACAAGTTAACCTACACAAGTTAACCTACACAAGTTAACCTACACAACTTGCCTTCTCAAGGTCTGAGAAAGAGAGGAGCTCCACTCAGAGCTCCGGAGTGCCCAGATTGTCACCATATTCAAGAGAGGTGAGAGAGGGAAACTACAGGGGCATCTCACTTCTGTCCACAACAGGCAGTCGCTGTTTGGGTCCTTGCCAGCCCCCTGCTTCCACTGTCTGAGGAAGTACTCCTGGAGTCACAATGTGTTTTCCGCCCA
>JAIFZK010000023.1:18552500-18607500 GCA_027481765.1 Tenualosa thibaudeaui | reverse complement strand
GTCTGTCTGCTAGATTTCCCCAAAGGTCAGTAGTCTCTGTCTGTCTGCTAGATTTCTCCAAAGGTCAGTAGTCTCTGTCTGCTAGATTTCCCCAAAGGTCAGTAGTCTCTGTCTGTCTGCTAGATTTTCCCAAAGGTCAGTAGTCTCTGTCTGTCTGCTAGATTTTCCCAAAGGTCAGTAGTCTCTGTCTGTCTGCTAGATTTTTGTGCCATTTCTCACATTTCTCAAAAGGAGGATTGCTGAGGCTAGACTGTCTAATCATCATGAATCAACTTCTCTCAGATGCACACCAATCAAAGCACTGTACACAAAGACCAATGACCTTAAGGAAAATTACAAGACAACAGCATTGGGATAATTATACAGTCGGATTGATTAGATTATTGCTGCAAGAAAATATTGAAAACCCCCAATGTTGATTTGAAGTTGGAGCTAAGGCATACACACACAGAATGCTGCGCTCACCAGAGTACAGCTCTCACACACACACGCACACACACACACACACCTGAAGTCACCAGGCTGTAGGCCATCGCTCACACACGCTCACACACATCTGAACTAGCCAGGCCGTAGGCCATCGCTCACACACACACACACACACACACACACACACACTCACAGCTGAACTCACCAGGCCATAGGCCATGCTTCTCTCATGCTCCTGGGTGATGTCAGCCACGTAAGCAAACACTACAGAGAATGTGACTGCAAACACTCCAGACACAGAGATCACTGCAAAATACCACCTGAAAAACACACACACAAACTAATTAACACAGAAATAAACACACACACACATCCACAGACACAAACAAAAAAGACACATGAATACACACGCTCTCACAAATACACACACACACACAGACACAAAGGTTCATGAACTAATGCATACAAACAAACACACACATCAAAACACAATCTTACACTGAAAAAGAAAACATTAATAAAAATACATGCGCACACACACACACACACAAGTAAGGGTCATGTTTCTGTAACACATCAACCAATTACATAACCACTCATGAAACACACACACACAGTCTGCTCAGTATGTACAGCTACCTGATTTCACACACACACACACACACACAAACACACAAAGTGTATATCGAAGCTGCATTCAATGGTGGGAGGTGGTGGCTGATTTTCATGAGTGCAATGAGGCCAGGTGAGGAACACCCACCAAACACACACACACACACACACAAACACACACAGGGTTGTATGTAAGGAACCCCCTGCACACACGGGAACATGGTGTTGGAGGTGTACCAGGGGCGGATTTTCATAAGTAGGATGAACACCCCTGACACACACACACACACACAGGCGTACCAGGGGCTGATCTTCATGAGAGGAATGGGAGCGCAGGTGAAGAATACTGTGAGCAGCAGAAAGGACTTCCGACCCCAAACGTCTGAGAGGGCCCCTATGAGAGGAGCACTCAAGAACGACAACAGGCCCTGTAGAATGAACGAACGAACACACACACACACACACCAAGTGAGTGTCAACCATTGAGGAGTAGCATTTTCACTTTGTGAGTGAGAGCCAGCCAACCCAAGTCATGCGACACCTACCTTAACCCCCTGAATCAGCCCGTTCATGAGGAACGTGTGCTTTGGGAAGGTCTCGTGGAGAACCTACAGACAGAGCAAAGACAGCAGTTGGACCACATTCTTACAAACTGCAGTACAACCCAAGAATGCACTGCAAGTATATTCATCGTCAGGAGGCAGCAGGATACTTGTCTGAGGAGCCTTTCTTGGGACACCGCAGCTCAACACAGTAAACACAAATAGAAAAATATCCTCTTCGGCAGAGCACTTACCACCAGCGTGGGAGCCGTAAGCAAACCCCACGCAAAGAACTCCAGGAAGATGACGATGACGGCATGGTAAACACTGGGCGACCCGAAGCCTTGAGACTAGGAAGGAGATGGTAATGGAAGCGACATTTACTGACAGTTACTTAAGAAGTGATGGGTTTTAAATACATGTCTTAGCATTCACAACTATTTAAACAATATCCGAGATCTGTACATGGAGATATTAAAATGTTTGGCTTCCGACTTGTGTAGAAGATATTGAAGGTTCATATTGTTGCTGTGCTGATCTAGCTGGTTAAAATCACTAACGTTACATGCTCATCGTCCACACAATCAAGAAGAATCCTGAAGAATGCAGACATGTTTTGGCCACTCTCGGTCACCCGCAGCTAACGTTAACGTTATCCCTCGCCAATGACACTTTGTTCTATCCAAGTACCAGTCAAGTGTTATCTGATGTCAGCCGTGTGTTCGCCTGGTTGACATCTGGCGGCTAATTTGATGAAACCTGTAGCGGGTGGCTACAGCGTGGAACGGGGGAGGGGAGTGAAGAGGGCAGTCAAACTTCACCACGACCATTAGCGATAAAGACTTTATGTTCAGCGCAAACATTAACGATGAAGTTCAAGACACAGTTGTTCAATCAACAATTGATCATTACATGTTGATCTCACTTGTTTTCATCAAAGTACTCGAAACAGAAAGTAACTGAGGTTCGGCTACTCACTGCTCCTCCATCCTTGATGATGATTTTTTTAGCCAGCAGAAGACTGCGATTCGGCCGTTTCTTCTTTTTGCTCTGTGTCATATTACCATCCTAATACTTCTGTTTGGAAATTCCACAGTTGTTAATATGTAACACCATTCGTTAATCGGATGTTTGTATAGAAAGAAGGGAAAATTATGTTGCTTGGGTCCTTTCCGACCATTCACGTACTCGCCGCCATCTTCAGAAAATCAAACAGATGCGGACGTCATGACGTCGCATCATGCGATTTTGGTCGTCTGTAATCACGTCACATCCCCCGCCCACTTGTTCTGTCTTTGAATTCCGGTGACGTTTACAGAACCAGTGGAAAAGAGTTGGCATGAATATAAAATGTATTTGCTTACTCTGGACTGGAGTTACTGGCTGAGCTCTCACACATAAAATGTGGCAAGCTTGTCTTGACTACAGTGTTGTGTGTATACCAAAAAAGATAAAGCAACCATGACTGAAATAAAGAATGTGTACGCCAGTTACGCTATCTGAGTCACTTGAGAGTGTAGACCTAACAGTTGCGAAGGGCAGCATTAATGCATAAAACTGTTGCTGCTAGTGACCAGCAGACTATGGAAATGAAATAGAACATTTTTAGCATGAATTCAGATGCAATCAGCAGGAAGTTTGGCAGTCATTTTGTATTAGTTTTTTTCAATCGCTAAGAAGCTTTTGTCTGACTCTTAGCCTAATTTTCAAAACTCTAAATACAATTAGCACACCATTGGTCGACACAGTTGACAGATTTCATGCTGTTTTCACACTATACAGTCAAAGAATGCATTTCGACAATGCTTACATTTTCTTTACACACAGGATCACCCCAAAACCAAAATTATGTATCTTTGTACCTGTCTTATTTGTAAATGCTTACACACTTCGTTCCAGAAATTGAACTCTAATTTCTAAAACCTTAAATACAGTGCAAAACCCTAGGTTCACAGTAACAGCTGCACAGTGGTTACATAGATGATAATTCTTGAACACTGAATACAAGAATACTGAACAGATGATAAAGAGAGACAGGAAAAACAGACAAACCCTCTCCAATTTCAGTTGCATTTGGAGAGGCTGACAGGTGCTGACCACAGACTAATGGTTTGTTGTACTTTTGAAAAAAAAAGTGATTCCAGACTGGACAAAAGCATGTTAGCAGCTGGAAAGAACTGTAGGCCTGTGCAACTGCAACAATTCCTGCAGAATTTCTACGGAACATTCATTATCTAACATAAAATGACACTCTCACACAAATATAATTGGGAAAGTAAACAGAAAGTTTAAAGTATCCTGTAAAGTTACCGGAAGCAGGATTTTGGAATCAGTGTAGTCCATGAAGTCATGGATTTGAAATACATGAAAATGAATGTAGTTTTAGGAAAGCCATGATTTGGTATTTTTAAAGTTAGTGTACTATGACTTGTTCACTATGTTAGGAAAACACACGCTAGTCTTTGGTAGAATTATTTGATTTTGAGCCAGATTGTCTGTGTTTTGGTGGTGTTAGTGCATGCAGAGAGAGGCTTTTAGCACTTTGAAAGACTTGTTTTGTCAATAAAATGTGTTTTTAATAAGAAAACTGCAAAGGGCAGTGAAGTTAGCAGGCCTCCACCAGGACCACACTAATCAGTCTTCAGCATATCTACAGCAGGAGATGCAAGTCCAGAGCCAAAAAAAGGCATCAGAGACCCTAATCATCCAAACCACAACCTCTTCTCTAAACGAAGGACTTTGAAATGTTACCAGTGCCTGAAAGCTCAGACATCCTGAGAAACAGAGTTTCTATCATAGAAACTAGACAGAGACTATATTCTATTTAGAAACTAAATTTTAAATCTTGAAGTGGCCTACTAGTTCATGTCATGGATATCAGCGTTGGTGGTATAGTGGTGAGCATAGCTGCCTTCCAAGCAGTTGACCCGGGTTCGATTCCCGGCCAACGCAGATACCTTTTCATCCATTGCGATTTCTCCGTAAAGTAGTAGATCGTAGATCGCTTCGCAGACAAACTGTTCATATATGGAGTTGATGGAGACAGGAAAATACAGTGGGCGCTGTTACTCGATGCGACACGGGCTCGAACCTTGTCGCCAGAATGGCAGTCGATGGCATTTCGAGTTCACATTGCGTTTGTAGTGAATGCAGTTTTTCGTGTCCAAAACGTTACTGTAGAGCAGAGAAGCTTGGGTCAAATTCATACTAGTGGATTGAGGCGGAGCGGACTTTGTAAATGAGGATCTTTGATTATATTGTAAGCCGGTGTGATCCTGTCCTACTCAATAACTGTATGGATATCTATTGTCATTGGTCGTATTTCGCTATCGCTAGGTGGCGATAACACACCGATGGATTGCCTGAATGCTGACAGGAAGTAATTTACTGTGTTGCTGTCTACTGCTGTCTATGGTTGCTGTGCGCAGTGAAAAGAAAGCGGCCCATGGTTCACGTGTGTTATATAAGGCTGTACTGAACCAGTGTGAAGGGCCATGGCTGGTAATATCAAAGACAAGGAAGCCTTCCAGAGATTGAACTTCCTCTATCAAGTAAGTGTCGTTTCATTATTTAGCCTTAAACACGTTTTTGGTTTATGTGCTGTGTGAACGCTGTGTTTTATGGACGTGATTCCCCTAGGCTGCACATTGCGTTTTGGCTCAGACTCCAGAGAACACAGAACTTGCGCGTTTCTACTGTTTTACTCAGAAAACTATCGCCCGCCGGCTGGTTCTCAGACAGTGAGTAAAATAACAGTTTCTGCATGCTTACAACATATTTGAAACCCACGACGCTGGTAACGTTAGGTGACACGAATGACAGATTTGCCCCAAATCTCCCTGCAGGGATCCTTCAGTGAAGAGAACCATTTGTAAGAGATGCTGTGGATTGTTGGTTCCAGGGGTAACGGGCACTATCAGACAGAGAAGTAAGTTTAATTTCCCTTCATGAATCTTTATGAATGCCATATTAAACACACACACTCCCCGCCATTACATCTGTGGTCTTCTTATACTATAAATGGGAGAGAAACGATCTTACATGAGACTTGCTTCAGCATGCATTCTATTTCAGATGTTAGCTTATGGTGGTGATGTGTATGAACCTCAGAAGAAAGAACAAACAAGATGTTGGTGAACTATGCAGATATGTCTGCTTGGGTTGTGGAAAGCGTAAAGGGAAGCAGACACGGACTAAAATAGGGTGTGTGTGTGTGTGTGTGTATGTGTCTGTCTTTGCTTGGTGTATATAGAGCGCAAAGGCAAGCCGAGTGTGACTTTGCTGCGGTGTCTGAGCTGCGGACAGACAAAGAAGTTTCTGAACAACCCGAACCATCAGCTATGGGTGGACCAGCCTGAGGCACAACTAGAGAACCAGTCACAGCAGGGTGAGTGTCCACTGTCTCATATTAGACACAGCAGGGTGAGCGTCCACTGACTCATATTAGACACAGCAGGGTGAGCGTCCACTGTCTCATATTAGACACAGCAGGGTGAGCGTCCACTGTCTCATATTAGACACAGCAGGGTGAGCGTCCACTGTCTCATATTAGACACAGCAGGTTGAGCGTCCACTGTCTCATATTAGACACAGCAGGGTGAGCGTCCACTGTCTCATATTAGACACAGCAGGGTGAGCGTCCACTGTCTCATATTAGACACAGCAGGGTGAGCGTCCACTGTCTCATATTAGACACAGCAGGGTGAGCGTCCACTGTCTCATATTAGACACAGCAGGGTGAGCGTCCACTGTCTCATATTAGACACAGCAGGGTGAGCGTCCACTGTCTCATATTAGACACAGCAGGGTGAGCGTCCACTGTCTCATATTAGACACAGCAGGGCGAGTGTCCACTCCATGTGACATTCCGACATTAAGCATTCATGTGTTTTTCCTTTGGGATGTAGGGAAGACATGAGACACAGCAAGGTTTAAAACATGGAACTCTTAATCACACATAAAAATATGGCTTGTTGTGCAACATTGTTCCAGAGCTCCCATATGAGATGGTGTTCATGTATTCTCCCATTATTGCCAGATGCCATGAATGCACAGAGTGTCTCTTGTTTGTTTCAGTCACAGGGTATCTGTGTGAATCGGTACGTTTACTGAAGGAGGTGAAAACTGCTGTTGGGATCAATACAACTGAGTATCTAATTCAGTACTACATCTAAGTACTGATTAGTATCTGAACAGGTTTTAGTTCCCTCAGGCCTAGTTGTATGTTACACTGTGGCAATCTTCAGCTGCTTATCATTGATTAAAATAAGTTTCTATATTATGGTGTTTCAACCATAGTTCAGCGGGAATTATTCCATAACACATTCAGTTTTTCTCTGATCTGAAAACTAACACAGGGAACTATGGCAAGAGTGGCTGATGGTGTTTTCTCACCCACAGATGACACAGCAAATCAGAAGAATAAAGCTCAGAGTTCCACTGCATCTCAGAACCCAACCTCTGGAGGCACCAAAGGAAAGACCCACACAGTCCTCTGACCCGCACACAGTCCTCTGACCCGCACACAGTCCTCTGACCCACACACAGTCTTCTGACCCACACACAGCTATGACCCTGGATACCTAAGGGACCTGCCTCTGGAAAACGAACTATCCCTACAGACTAGCTCACGATAAAGAACAGCCTTGACCATAGCAGTGGTCTTGCCCACGATAAAGAACAGCCATAAAAACCATAAAAAACAGCTTTTAAGGAACAAAGGTTTTGGAGTGAAAATGAACTGAATGATTAGCAGAATGATTGATGGGCCGACAGCTGCCCCAGGACTGCATATTTATCTACGTGTAGTTTACTAAAACGTCTGTAATCCGTTACTGATTACCTCAGGTGGACTTTAACAAGGAGTCTGTAATATGATAGAGCAGTGATGCCTTCAGAGATGCAATGTGAATTATTTTATTTTGTACTATAGTGCTTCAGTGGCATTTTCTGTTGCTGACAACTTCTGAAACATTGATTTCACAGGTTTCCAAGACACTGTTATTTGAATATCTGCCAGCTATAGGCTACACCAGAGCCATAGAAAGCTGTCTGGGTCACACTAAGCATTCCTTCCTCTTGCTGTAGCCATTGAAATAAAGGATAAACACATCAGCAATGGGTGTTGTCTGTATTTTTCTGTGTGTTCATCGTTGGGATGGAAACGACCAGCTAAGGCCCCTGGTCCAGCGTTACACCCCTGGTCTCCATCCCATCCACTGAACTTGATTTGGCAAGGGGCTCAGCTGACCTACGAGTCTCTTGTCACTAATTCACGTATTCATCAGATCACTGGTGTGTGATTCCCAACACCGCTGCACCCCTGGTTTGCAGGACCATGAGCTTCTGGGTAGAGTGTCAGTGAGCCAGTAGAGGGCAACAGGCCATCGATGGCCTGAGAATCCTGTTTTCCTCACCTTGCTGGTGTTCGCTTTTGCCTTCCTTCAGCCTGCTGTCCTCATTGACCTCTGACACATCACAGCTCTGTCTAATATGAATATTATTGATTGAGCATACTGTACTGTATGTGTATGAATAAAATCTTACTCTGACAACTCATGACTCATGATCTTTGCACAGAGACTTATATCCATGTGTGTATGTATGTATATCTCCTCTTCAAGCTCTCAAAGCTAACACGTAATCATGATGTCTGCCTCCTTTGTGAATAGTTTGAATATCGAGCAATTGTAGTCAATAGAAATATATTTTTCCTGAGTATATGTGTGTTTATGGGGGTGGGTGGTTCTATGTTGACCCAGCTGAATGTCAGGGCTGTTCGATAACAGCGCTTTTTCAGTGAAGTCTTTTTTTATTGATGTAGCACATTTAACCAAAGTCTAACCAATAAGTAATACAAGCCTGGATATCTGTTTCCAAGTCTTTTGGAGTTAATATTGGCTTTAGCTTTGCAATCTTTCTCAAATTATAGAAAATACCTCTCACCACATTTGCCACCTGCTTGTTAAAACTCAATCAACTGTCCATATAAACACCAAGATTTTTAACCTTTCTGTGCAAATATGCAGGCAAGAGGCCAAAGGTAGAGGGGTCAGAGGGATGGAAAGGTCAGACTTGAAGGGCCAAAGATGACCACCTCGGTATTACTGTCATTCAGCTGACAGAAATGACCTGCCATCCAACATTTAATGTCATCCAGTCAGCTAAAGAGGCAGTTTGTGGAGCAGGGATCGTGTGAAGCTGGCAGGTAAAATTGAGTGTTGTCTGTGTAACAGTGGTAAAAAATGTTCTGCTTCTTAAAAATGATCCAAGGGGAAGTGTGTGTAAAGAAACCAGAACAGGACCCAGAATAGAACCTTGAGGAATTCCATTTTTGATAGGGGTGGAGGAGGATGAGCAGTTTTCAGTTCTGACAGAAAGGCAGAGTTAATAATTATGTACCCTTCAAAGAGCACATTCTCTAAAGCCAGACTGAAATGGATCATAAATATTGAAAGTTTTAAAATAAATCTTTGACATGAAAGGCAGTTTTGAGATATGTTGATAATTTTTGAGGTTGTCAGAGTCAAGGGAGGGGTTTCTTGAGGAGTGGCTGCACAATGGAATGTTTGAAACTCAAAGGGACACTGCTACTCATTAGGGAGCTGTTGATGGCCAAGGCAATAGGACAGAGGTTAGAAAAAGCCTCCCTGAAGAGATGTAATGGTAGGATGTAAAGGGGGCAATTAGCGGCTTTGAACCACTTCTGATAGCTGTGAGCATGACACTGGTTGAAAATGTTGGAGATGGGAAGTGATGGCACAAGAGAAGAAAACATTAATGACACGTTTTAAATCAACTCATTCATTATGATAAAACAATACTTTATATTGTAATACTTTTATATTTGAATACTTCATAAAGTGCAGAATGAAAAAAACAGAAGAGGTAATGCAAGTCACAACACTTTTTTGTTGATTTGAACATTTTGGTCAGCAGACCCAAGCATCATGTTAATGATGTTTCCTTTTGCGTAATGACATAAACAATGTTTTTGGGTGGAAAAGAGTGGAGTAGGTGGGGATGAGAAAAATAACCAGCTTCAGAGAGGGTTATGGTCTGTCTCTTAGTTTTTTGTAGTATCCTAAGTTCTGAAGCCTTGTGAATTGTGTTGGGGCTGTCTCTGGGCCCCATGTGGCCCAAGGGTCACTTACTGCATTCATATTATAGTCTGCATATCAGCAGTAAACAAGCATGGGTTTACCTTAAATGTCTTGAGACACCCATTTGTACACAATACATTGACTTTTAATGTATTAGGGAAGTGTCGTGTGATAACAGGAATATTCCTTTGACCTTATCCTGCTCACATGCGCGCTTGCTTGGCTAACGGCACAGCCAGCTGAAGGTGACCTGAGCGGAGTTACATTGTAAAAATTTTTTCAAGACAGGCCTGAACAATGCTTTTTTAGTTTTGGGAGAATTCGGGTGGGTGCATTATATTTGGGTGCATTATATTTGATTTTATATCCTAGTGTTCGTTCTGTGATGCAAAAGGATGGAATTCAGATAATTACAAGATATTTACACCGAGTAAACTAAGTTAGTTAGCAATCATGGTTAACGCTAGCTGTTTGCGCCATGTGCGCAGTTTTCACTGCTGCGCGTGAACACGAATTGGCCTGCTAATAGACATGATTTCTGAGTTGGTGTTGATATGCCAAATCATATTGTTGTGATATGTCATATTTAAAATTTGTGTCGAAAAAATAATATCTGTCAAAGCCTTCATTTGATGCCGTAACATGTTTTGAGTCATGCTGCAGAACAGCATGATGGAGTATATCGTGGCAGTTTGCATTATGTAAGGAGTATTGATTTGTAGTAGTTTAGTATTGTGAAAGGGCTGTAGGTGTAAAGTTATTTGACTATTTGGACCTGGGTTACTACCCTTTCAGAATAAGCTCTGAAGATGCACCAAGAACAGACAGTCAGAGAATGGTTAGTTGCCCTTGATGCCGCTCCCCAGCCTGCGTACTCCACTACGGGTAAGGCCATCTACTGCACTGTGCACTGCGTGATTATGAGCGACATCGGTACTTTGGGACTGTTTAGCTGTTAGCTGTTAGCGATTTGGGGGCACAAGATTGTCAGTGCAATAATACTCAATTGGCAAACAAATGAATGTACCAGTCTCCTTACCCATAAAATCCATATATATGTGTATATTTGTATATACGTACAAAACTATAGTTTGATAGATTTTTTGATTCAGCCTCTAATCTGTGCGTCTCTGTAGACATTTTGCCCTTACGACTTTTAATACGACCCAGTTTCCGTCATAACACAATGATGCCTTTAGTAGGCTTAGTTGTGTTTTAATCCCAAAGTACTGACTTTTGACTTTTGAGTACTCGCTTTTGAAATAGAAACGGGAGATGCATTGTAGACAGTTTCCGTAGTGTAGTGGTTATCACGTTCGCCTCACACGCGAAAGGTCCCCGGTTCGAAACCGGGCGGAAACAACTTTTGCTGTTATTGCTTTGTAATAATAATAATAACGTGAAGCAAAGCATGGCAAACCAAGCCTCTGTGTAAGCTCTTAGTCCCTGCAAGTGGATGGAGTGTCTGGTTATTGTTCTCGGTGCCAGCCATGGGTCCGTTTCCCAAAAGCATAGTTGTCAACCAAGTAGCCTAAATAGGCTAACTACCACTACCACACTACAAAGCGGACTCCAGATGCAGTTGTCTCATATGTAGGCATTGTTTGGAGACGGAACTGCGTGTTTAGTGTCATCAGGCTGTAGTGTGATTTAATTGTAAAAAAACGTAAAAAGCGTAATAGTCAGATAGGGCAGCTAAGTAAGACACTCCCCTGTAAATTGCGCATGGGGAATTAGCTCAAATGGTAGAGCGCTCGCTTAGCATGCGAGAGGTAGCGGGATCGATGCCCGCATTCTCCAGCTAACCTTTTCTCCAGCACCCTTAGCTCCGTCAAGTCAAGTAGGTTTTTTATTGTCGTTTCAGCCATATACACAGTACATAGTGAGACAACAACGTTTCACCGGGAACAATTGGTGGTACACGTAACTGTTAAAACACAGTATGGACAAGACAGATACGTAATAGTGCCTACATACACTATTGCGGGACTACACAGATTCACTCACCCACTCACACACGCACTCCCACACACAACTACACACGCACACAGTTATAACGAGGCAGGTCAAAGTAAACCTAAAACAAACACGCTAGACAGGGCATGGCTTTTAGCAGAGCACTGTGGGTAGTGGTGTGATTTGTAAACAGAAGACTTCTATATAAATATAAATAATAGCAGCATTAATAATGCATTTACCCAGGATGACAGGTCATAACAAGAAATATCACATTAGCAATAACTAATTAAAAATAACTTCACCCTCAGACAAAGTAGGTTTAAATAATATAAAATAAAATAAATAACAGTAGCTATTAGATAGTAGGAATATAACTTCTTACATTCAAAATTGAATTTTTTCTGGAGAACAACAGGAGTGTGTGTATGAATTTAAGGTATGACTCTTTCTTCTATGTTCAATGCATTGGTGGTTCAGTGGTAGAATTCTCGCCTGCCACGCGGGAGGCCCGGGTTCGATTCCCGGCCAATGCAACTTTTCTTCTTGCTGGGCTCCGGGAAAGGCGTGCAATCTATAAGCTACATTGTAGGAGGGTCCTGGCGAAGCATATGGCCTATAAGCAGCATTGTAGGAGGGTCCGGGCAAAGTGTGTAGCCTATAATCTCTGTTTTAGGAGGGTCCTGGCGGATCATGCAGCTTAAAAGCTGTGTTGTAGGAGAGCCCACCACGGAGAAAACTGCATCAGTTTTCCTGCTATAGAGATTGGGTCAGGAATCCATTTTATTCTCAAAAGATTCTGTGATTACTTAGTCCTAAACATAAAAAGAAATCTTGCCAATGTATTTATAAGGCATCTCTAACAGCAGATAATGACTCAGGGTACATAAATATTCATAGACATTCATATATTAATAAATAATATATATATTACTTTAGTTGTAGTATACTAAAGTAGGCCTGTTGTTGGCAAGAGATGAATAAGACTGTAAATAATTGAATGAGTGTAAATGAATAAATATCAGTAAAATGTGAATGAAATGTGCTGAAAGTCCCAAACAAATATAGAAAAATAATGGATCACAAGAAAGCAAGTAAAATAATTAAATTAAATGCCAAATGTTCATAACATTAATAAAATATATTTGTGAAGATTCTGAAATATATTTTATATTATGTTTTAATAAAATCTTAAATATACATGTTGAACGATGCATCATCATTGACCATTGTTCTTTCAGGGAGAATTGACTGAAAGCTCTTTTACAGCATCGCCCTACAATAAAGTAAATAAACAAATAACAACTAGCAATACAAGAACAAGAAAGTAAGTAAAAGTAAAAATAAATAAAATAAATAAAATATAGGAGAAAAAAAAGATCATAATCAGATCAGTTAAAATGAGGACACTGTACAGGCATGCCATCCTTCGAAGGCTAAGTGTCTACTGACACAAGCTGGTCTAGTTTAAGTGCTAATGTATGTTAATATATGTCACAATATGCTACGGATCATATTTTATTATCTAGAATATATTTTGAAAAATGTTGGAAATCTGATATCTTAAGATGTGCGGTGGCTTTAGCATGAAGACGTGTTATAGTATTTCAATGACTCTAAAAGATTACACTAAGGCACAAGCTCACATTACATCAGTAGCTACAAGCCTGCTAGTTAATGTGAGCAGTCATTAGAGCTAGGCGATATGGCCTAAATAAAAAAAAAATCTGATTTATTCACAATTTAGTGATCCAACTTACAGTGAAACATCTGTGTTTAATGATACATTGGACTAACGTAGTTGTCAACATCATTAGCTGGTTAGCCTAGCTTGAATTACACCGTTGAGAAACAGTAGCGTCTCAACTTAATTGTTCAAACCATTAAAGTTGCTAAGGAAACAGTGTTGAGAAGCACACACCATTATGTGACAAAGTCAACAACTGTGGTGGCAATTACTAAGGGAACTTAGGGATACTTAGTCACTTCAAGCACAATAAAATAAAGAACATGATGGAGCATCCTCTCTCTCTCTCTCTCTCTCTCACACACACACACACAATCCTTTTTAACCCCTTCTCTCCCATCATGTTCTGTGCACATGCACATACACACCACATCTTGCACACCCCCTGCCCTCCATTATGTCTTCCCTACCACTAGGTGGCAGACATGTAATACTTTGTTAGGAGACCAAAATTACGTCATCTTCCTGTTCAAAGTTTTGAGTAAATAGCAGTGGAAAAGAGCGTGTTGACTTAATGCAGAAGTGGTCAGTGAGAGCAGCTGTGCACAATGTAAACTTTGTGAGAGAAAAACGCACGATTCTTTCTGTACTGCCACTGGAGCATTGATGTATTAATGGTAATGGTAGGTCTGGTCTGTTTTACAGTGTGTACACTGCACCATGTTGTCCTCTCTTCAGAACATTCAATGTACACATTTCACACCCCCAGAGTGGGCCAGAGAGGAGAACCTGTTGTGCAGTTCAGTCAGTTCAAAGGCAAGCCGTTTCGCTGGCTGCTTGAGAATGATCTAGAGTACTCCCTGTACCTCAGAGAGTGTGCAGAGGAAGGAGACTGGTGGGTTTTCTGTCTCCAGTCTTTCCAGAGGTGTGTGACCAGCAGCGTGGGTGCAGCATCAGTCTCCCATGATGACCCACGCAGGATTTTTTGCGGGAACCGGCAGACCGTCATCTTAATGTTGCCATGCCTGCCCCAAGGACGCCGGCTCAACCTGGGTATATTTTATTAGCCTTATGTTGCTAATTAATTAATTTGCTTTTGACTCGCATTGATTTGTGAAAATGAATTCTAGTGTGTTCTGTAGTGTTGGATGAGGATGAGGAAGTTAAGAAGACGATGCTGCACCTCAAGCAGGCCTCAGTCAGATGCCCCACATGCCTCAGGTAGTTAAGAACTTAAGTCCCCCAAGGGGGTTTCCATGCACCTCAATCACCTGTTATCGAAACCCAGTTTTTAGACTCTTAAATATGGCTAGTTAACAATTCGACATGTTAACATTTCTGCAAAATGTCCCATGGTTGTTTCAGAGGTCATCTTAAAACCTGTGCAGTTGTGGAAATCTATCAGTTCTTTTGAACCAGAGAAGGTTTACGATAAATGAGACAGTTTTTCATAGCATTTCAACATAGCAGTTGATTGGAAGGGTCCGTTTGTTGATACACATTTAGACCACTTTTTGGTACTAAACTGACTAAAATGTATAAAACCTCAGACAGGAAACAGTGTGTTTTCACCATTTGGCTTTAATTCAATGATAAGCCATCCCTTAAGTTTCATAAAGGATGAATCAGTAGTAAGTATTTCATTTGAAACACCTTCTGTCATCACTCTTGTTTTAATTTCACTAATTTCATCGTAATTTTCAATAATTAAAAAAAAAACACGGTCCAACTATGCTTTTGATTTTGTAAATCAGCCTTCTGCACAGTTCTTTATATCCAAATTATACTGAAAGTTTCTATGTGCTATGTTGCAATGTTTCTATGTGATGCCTGGTTCAAAAGTTGTGGGTTTTGGGGGTGCATGGGGCCCCTCTCTGGGGACTAGACCTCTCACATGTCCTAAAGTCACAGCTGATTTCAGGCTTACAACAGCATCACATTTATTTACATTTACCATAAGCATGTTTAATGATGCTACAGCCCTCTTTAGGCCCAGCCCAGCCTAACCATACATTTAACCTCACAAGCGCCTGTGAAATTCATAATCATTCAGTCAGCGCAGGGTTGGAATGATTGTTTGGTTTGACTTTGTTGCCAGTCCCTTGTCCTGCTCCGCTGTGGGGACATGACTACAACACCATCAGCTGGAGCTGCTCCTGACAGAGCCTTGGGATCTTGGGCTGTGACCCGAGTCACGTCCAGTGGACATGCAGAAAATGCAGTCTCCCTGTGGCGTCTCCCTCCACAACCGGAACTCTGCGATTTGGTTACTGAACTGCCATCCCCCAACAGCTCCATTCCTCATCTGGAAGCCTGAGAGCAACATTGTCTGTAAGATGGTCTTTCCTGATTTTAAGTATTACAGCTAAGAAGAAGCTTGTGCTGGGAGCTGCCATGTCTGCTGTTGGGTGAGATGTGTGTCAGGTATGTTCGCTTGGGGTGGAGTGGAGTAATGCAGGTGTTTTTTATATAAATAGTACTGACTGGACTGCTCATCTCAACAGTACCAGGATAATCTGTTTTAGAATTGTAAATTCATGTGTGCTCACAGACAGATGTGTATATGAAGAAAACATTTGAAGTAGTCTTGACTGAAAATCAGTTGTTAATGTGGAAACAACCCAGCAGGTAACCAGAAGCGCACTTACGTCCCCTTGTTGATGACATTTGTCTGTGGAAGTGTCACACACACACACACACACACACTGTGCTCTTGCAAACCGGCTGTCCACCATTATGTTTGTCATTCTTTATTTAATATGAATTAAAATTGTATATAATTGTTTACTATTAATTCAGCGTGTATTATTTTGTTTTTTATTGTGGTGCATATCAGGATGCAGAGGAAGGGTTTTTTGCCAGGGAGAGTCTGTGTTATGTTCCGCAATGGGCCAGCTGGATTTGTTCCCCATGACCCTCCAAGGCAGCCAGGCGGATTGGGCTCTGCTGGACAAGTCCTGCTTGCAGAGGGAGGCCCTGGTCTGAGAGTCCACCAGAGGGAGGCCCTGGTCTGAGAGTCCACCAGAGGGAGGCCCTGGTCTGAGAGTCCACCAGAGGGAGGCCCTGGTCTGAGAGTCCACCAGAGGGAGGCCCTGGTCTGAGAGTCCACCAGAGGGAGGCCCTGGTCTGTGAGTCCACCAGAGGGAGGCCCTGGTCTGAGAGTCCACCAGAGGGAGGCCCTGGTCTGTGAGTCCACCGGAGGGAGGCCCTGGTCTGTGAGTCCACCGGAGGGAGGCCCTGGTCTGAGTCCACCAGAGAAGAGAGGCTGATCCAGGGTACTCCCTGTACCCCAGTAAGAGTGTTCAGAGGGAGCAGGCTGATGGGATTTCTGTTTCTGAGGGTCACGGCAAAGGCGACCTGTTTAGTCCTTCGCCCTTAGTGCCCGGGAGATCGGGGGAGGGTACAGAGGTACGCGGCCGGTGGCCGGTGGCATGGGCGCAGCTCCAGCCTCCCAAAATGACCCACGCCACCAGCAGCACTCGGGCAGGTGCAGCACCCAGACGACAACGAGCTGGTCGGCTTTGGGTCCACCTGGAAGGAGATCTGGGACTCCAGAGCAGATGGCTACGTGGGTTTCCTCCTGGGGATTCGAACGCTCAGAGAGGCCTGACTCAACCCCTGAGTGTATTATATGAACTTTATTCTTCTAATTAAGTGCTTTTGACTCACAGTCATTTGGGAAAGCTAATTCTAGTGTGTTCTGTAGTGCTGGATGAGGATGAGGAAGTGAGGAACAGTCAGAGTCAAGGGCCTGAGTCAACTTCAGGTATGTTTCCAAATGTTTTAACTTCACATTTCCGAAGCTCACACTCATTTTTTTTACATTTATCATGTATTGTGATCCTACTTCCCTCTTTTTAGAACCCACCCAAAGCGCTGCTCGTATTTCTGCGTCTCATGCATCTCTGTTTGCACGGCTCACGCCTTTGAGGAGGACAGCGATGAACAAGGTAAATATGTACCACATATATTTAACCTCTCAAGCGCCTATGAAATTCACAGTCAGGGTTGTAATTATTGATTTGACATCGTCTGTGGCTTCAGGCCTGTCCCTTGTTCCTGTTCCACTTCCAGGGCACAACACCACCAGGGCATCACACCAACACCACCAGGGCGTGACCACAACACCACCAGGGCGTGACCACAACACCACCAGGGCGTGACCACAACACCACCAGGGCGTGACCACAACACCACCAGGGCGTGACCACAACACCACCGCTGGAGCCTGGAGATCGTCCGGTGCGTCACGTAGGGAATGTGATCTCCCTGTGCTGTTGTCTTCCACAACTGGAACTCTGCGATCTGGTGACATCATCTGAAAGCCCGAGAGCGACGTCATCGGTAAGATGTATTTTCATGGATTCATGGTACACTGTTGCCACTTTGTGGATGGCATTTGTCATAATTCGCTTGGAAGATTGAACTGCACATCTAAATCAGTATTTTTTGCCATCAATATTGTTGTTGATATTAAATATGTGTCTGTCAGAGTCTACTTGCCATGACCAAAATAAACAAAGAGCTCAAAATAAGAGGCAGTAGGCATTTTTGAGCAAAAGTACTTCAAGTGTTGATTTTAGATGAGTTTTAGGTACTACATCCATTTCTGCGGTGTAACAAGCTGTAAAAGCCACTGCTGAGCCATAAACAATTAAATAACAAAATGGCTGCTAAGACATTTTTAGTGGGCATGCTGTGTCCCCCCAGACACACTCCTCCCAAAGAAACCAACTTTGTTTGAAAGGTCTCACTGTGCTGAATGTGAACTTTGGGATGCAGTAGTTATTTTAGCCTGCCCACTGACAATCAGTATGTTTCTGTGCAATACATTACATTAGAGAATTATGCATAGTCCGTGGTAAGGCGGACACCTTGGCTTCTGAGTTTGCAGAAATTAAGGCCCTTCATTATAATCCGCAGCCTCCCCACAGCCTGCCCGGTGGTCTCACCACAGCTGCTTCTCTGTCTTCTCCCGAGCCACGACCGCCGGTACTGTCCCCGGCTGTGGAGGTCCCTGAGGAGGACGTTCTTTCCACCACGGCGTCTGTGAGCCTTGAAGTCGATTAATGGGTGGACTCATTACTCTGAGGTCCACTCTCTTGACAGTGGCCGCAGTTCACTGAGGGGCTTGGTGGTCAGCCTTACATCAGTGGTCAAGCCTGCTGTGAAAAAGGTGCTGGCACGTTTGAGGTTGGATGCTGCGCCATCTGAGGTCAGTGTGCTTTTTTTAGGCAGGCCAGAAATGCTGGGCGACCCCGGATGCTTCTCCCACCTGCCTAGCGACTGCTGTGCTCTGGTGAACATGCAGGATGCGTCCAGCCAGAGTCTGGATTTTTTTGCTAGATGAGGTGTTGAGACTGACTGACGACCTCATGGGAATTCCATGTTGCATCTGATTTCGGCCCAGTCTCAAGCCCTCCAGTCCTCTGGAATGGACCCATTGCTGCAAAACCTAAGTGAGGCCTCGCTACAGGCGTTTGCGTTCATGTCTAGGGAGCTGGGTAGGCTCATGGCTTCCCAAACGCTTGCGTGGAGTCACCACTCTCTGAGCCCTGCAAGTCGGCAGGTGAGCCCTCCACACTTTCCCGGTTGTTCCGGAGCAGCTATTTTGGAGCTCACAAACTCATCATACCAACAGTTCCCACTGCGGCGGTCATACCATGTACATCTATTTGGAGAAGCTGCTCAGCAAGCCTTGGAGTGACAAAAGCCAGACCGCAGTTTGCTATCCTGAGCCGTGTGTCTGTGTGCCAACTTCAGCTCCTGCTGCTGTCCCACCAATTCCACAGCCCGTCACTCAGATACGGGCACCCTTGCCAGACAGGTGTCGGGAGCCACCAGGTAATCCATCGGGACACAGCCCCAAGCCACTGCCAACCTAACCCTAAGGGTCATTAGCCACGTCCACATTACCAGTGACCTCCCAGTCCCTCCCCACATCCGACGCCACTCCACTCAGAGTGTGGCGACTTCAAGGGCAACTTTACGGGGTGTTCCGCTCTCGGATATCTGTGCCACTGCATCCTGGGTCTCGACTTGCACGTTTGTAAGATTTCATAGGGTCAATGTGTCCATGCATAATCCGCTGGCCTCGGCCACAATCTCGCACTACTCATAGGGTAAGTAGGTCTTCCTCACGACCCTGCTGGTATTAGTCATCCTGGGGCTTTAAGCACTGCATCTGGCAGTCAGCAAAAATGAAATAGAACGATGGGTTAAGGTATGTCACTCTGACGGGAAAGCTGCCAAGTGGGTGGGCATACCTTAAGTACGTGTGTGGTGGCATATGTCACCCCTGTCGCAAGCGACTTTGTTGGTATATACACTCAAACTGCATGTGTGTGATGGACATCCAGGTGCTTTAGGGTCATCCGCAATTCATAGAACTGCGGTTACTTATGTAACCCATTGTTTCTGCAATATTAGGTGAAAAATGTGATGGAAGAAACTATTACATTTCAGGTCTTTTTTAAAATACCCACAAAACATCCAAAATGCTGTGGGCTAAAAATAAGTGAACCTTAATCCCAGTTATAAACCCAAGATAGGGCTCCTGATACCTGTGGATCTGCCTAGTAGTCAGGAGATATTTTAGCCAATTCTTTCCAAGCACATCAGCACTCTATCCTCACTCTCACATGCACACACACCTTTTGATTATGTTTGGTTGTTTTATTTTTCTCTCAACAGTCTTTTTTACTTATGATGCTACCCTCTCAAACACACTACGACATGCACACACACACTCTTCCTTTCTACTCAGTCATACCACTGCTACTACTACTACTACTACTACACACTGAGTCAAACACACCATGAACTGTATCTCTCTCTCTGTCTCACACACAGACACGCACCTTTACAGTCTTTTGCTTGTGTTGTATGCCAGACAAAGCCTGTATTCCATTCTCTCTGCACACACTGCAACCTGCTAGACACTTCACACTACACACTTACATGCATCAAACTTCCTCTTCAAACATTCAGATGGTCATAGATCAACAATCACTCCTTGAACACAGAAACACACTTGGTCACACATGGTCCTCTTATTTAAAGTTGTTGTGAGGTTGTGGGTTCCCAAACTGGAATACCTTGGTTTTTGGTGCTGCTAGTCAGAGGTTCAAACCTGGGTGTGTGCAGGGCTGGACTGTTGTGCAGGACAATACAGGTCACACATATCTTCAATGTTAACACGCGCATTCAGAATGGTTATAACTTTAAAAATAGCTAAGTAGGAAGCTTATAACTCAAAATTCAGCTTGTTGGCTATAATTTGAATTTTATGAATGATAAGAAATTTTAGTAGAAGTCAGTAAACGGCCATTTTGTACATAATTTTGGGGTGCTGATTCTGAAAATATTAACAGTTAACAGTTGATAGACATCTTTACATAAAGGTGCATGTTTGCCGACTTTTCCTGAAATTTTACCATAGATTTTTTTCTAGATCTTTTTAACTCCTAACTCCTGCATTGTCCTGCAGAGTCAAAACTGCATTTTAATACAGTACTACTTCACTTTAGTGGAGATGCAATATTAAGCAGACAAAAAATTTGCAACACTGCTGTGTAGTTAGAAAGTCGATTTTCCTGTTCCACATCAGCCGTGTTTTTACAATTGGTGCCGTGTCTTGCCATGACAAAACCTTGTCCCATTTCAACGAGCGGCAGAGGGCGTGAGGGATGAAGCCATGTACGGTTCTGTAGGAATAATCACAGAGTCCTTTAGGCGGGGCAAAAAAAGCAATTTCTCCCCGTCGGGGAATCGAACCCCGGTCTCCCGCGTGACAGGCGGGGATACTCACCACTATACTAACGAGGAGTGATTGTTAAGAGTATTAGCTGTTGTATTTGTATTAGTAGTAATAGTGTGTTTGTAGTGTTCAAACGGCCATCTTTCAGCATACAGTAGCAGTAAGCTTAGACTAGTCAGCGACTCCATTAGAAAATATATCGGGGAAATCATTAATTACTCTCTTGACATCAGCGCAGGCGCGTATGATTCTTTTACGATGATAATGTTATCATGGCTCCGCAAATTTGAATGTCGAATGTTTCCCGCCAACATATGTGGCCGGTTAGCTCAGTTGGTTAGAGCGTGGTGCTAATAACGCCAAGGTCGCGGGTTCGATCCCCGTACGGGCCAATGTTTTCACGTTTCTCCTGCGGGAGTTCCACTGTCTCTGCCCAAAGTAGAGAACTATAACACCTGACATGAACTGCATAGGTCAGGGGGTGGCCAAAGAAAAGCCTGGAGTCCAGTTGTGGCCCCTTGCTGTCTTTCACTGCCATTACATCTAAAAAATCTAATATTAATGTTCCCTTGTAATTTGTTGAAACATGGTGCTCTTACTTTTACATTGGCCCTCGGTAGCTTAGATTTTTCAGCATACGGCCCGCAAACAAAAGAGTCTGGAGAAGCTGGATTGTCAGAAATAGGCTTCTCCATTCACCTTGTTGCACTCACATGCCATAGCAACTTAGCATTGTCTCTCACCAACTTCAGATCTGCAGTTTCCCAAAATTGCACATCACATTATTCACACAATAGTAAGAGATGTAAATGCTAATGGACTTCATGTATTTTATATTTTTAAAGATAAAAGATGTGGCTGTTTTAATTAATTATGGAACTTTTTCATCAAAATTACCATGTAGCAAAGAAGCTGAAACTTGCACCATACAGCAAAATTATCCTAATTGAGGATGGGTAGATGATACATTGATGGTACTGATCCAGTGGTTTGCTTTGGGAGCACAATTAGCTAATTAGATGTTTTTTTTCAAAAGGGGAAGGATATATTCATCTGATAAATAGAGCTCAATGTTTGCTTCTGATATTGTGCGAAGCTATGTGATGGCTTCTGATATTGTAAGAGGCTATGTGATGCCTTTTGATATTGTGAGAGGCAACGTGATGGCTTCTGATATTGTGAGAGGCTATGTGATGGTTTCTGATATTGTAAGAGGCTATGTGATGCCTTTTGATATTGTGAGAGGCTACGTGATGGCTTCTGATATTGTGAGGCTATGTGATGGCTTCTGATATTGTAAGAGGCTATGTGATGCCTTTTGATATTGTGAGAGGCTACGTGATGGCTTCTGATATTGTGAGGCTATGTGATGGCTTCTGATATTGTGAGGCTATGTGATGGCTTCTGAGATGCAAGAGATGTTTTATGTTGCAGTTCAGAGATGTTGTTATGGAAATGACTGTAATTGTTTTTGTTGTGTTGTTACACAACGATGTTCCCTAGAGTAGAAGTCAGCGATTTCACAGGTAAATGACACTATGCACATTGCACGTTTGCACTAAAAACACAATTACAACTACCTCTAAATGCACAAAGCTGGAACACTCAGTGAACTTCACCTCATGCCTTGTCTGTCTTGTCATGCCCTGCTACATTAGTAGTGTACTTAGGGTACTCTATGTCTTGTCTTGTCATACCTGTTATGTTAGGTAGTAGTACTAGGCAAAAGTAGCCTTAAGCTACTTAAGTAGCCTTATTTATTTATACAAACTTAGGACTAGAATTGTCTTGTTGTGCATCTGCACTTTACTGTTGTCCACATACACGCATGGGATAGTGGGAAACATAATTTTGATTCCTTTGCATGTCAAGTACACGTGAAGAAATTGACAATAAAAGAAGCTTTGACTGACTATTGTACTGATGCTTCCTCATTTTGATTACATCCACTCCTACTTTTCACCATCCATCAAAGGAGGAACAAAGAAATCCTCCATTCACAAAAACCTCAAAACACTGCAGTGTGGAAATGCAAAAACACAAAGGCAGACACTGTGTGCATGATGTAATTGAGATCATATAAAAATTGCTAATCAGTTACAAAAATCAGTAATAATCATTTTGAGAGTCAGTGTTAGAAAACTACATTTCAGTTGGATTCAGTTGGAACTGACAGCATTACTGCTGTGGTCTACTGGATTATAGAAGCCAAGTGTCCCAAGCACCTAGTGTCCGGAGCAGCGATGCAAGCCCACGACCACAGCTAGTCCTTGGCCTCATCATCATCCAACCCCCCCTGGAGCACACTGGGGTCTCCTATGGTCATAGTGGAGTCATTGCCAATCATGATGCAGGAGGCATTGTGGATGCTAATGTTGGGCTGGGGTTGTGCAGGTGGGGGCCAGTACATGTATGGGCTCATATGGGGGGGCCAGTACATGTATGGGCTCATATGGGGGGGCCAGGAGGGGTAGGTAGGAGGGGGGGCTCTCATGCCCGGGGGATTTAGGTGGACGGGTGGGGGAGGGGCCGGGGTTGTACTCAGCATGTTCTGGAACTTGTGGTAGAGCTCCCAGGACTCCTGGTACAGTTGTTGACACTGCTCCATCTGACGGACCTGCTCCCGGTGCTGCCGGTTCTCTTCCCGAATCCTCTTGCATTTCCTCTGCAGACGCACCTCCTGCTGCTCCTGCTGCCAGATACGTCTCTGCTGCTCCACCCTGTCGGGGCCCATGGCCTTGCGGGCGCTGAGGGAGAAGCTGGGCCGTCCCTCCTGGAGCTTGACCAGGGTGCGTAGCACCAGTGGCTGGCTGGCGGGGGGCAGGGGGTTGCTCTGGGGCAGCAGTGGGATCACAGTGTTGTATTTGTGTTTTTTCTCAATTGTGTTGATGAGGGCGGAGTTGGTGAGCACCTCCTGCATACGCGAGGTGAAGTTTTGCGTCAGCAGCAGGATGGTGAAGGCTGAGTTGTTGATGGCGTCATCCACACAGCTCAGAGTGTGTCTGCCTGGGATGTGGAAGTCCGGAGAGAAGGTGGCCCCCGTCCCCGAGATAATGACCTCTAGCCTTCCCCGTAGCTCTTCGGCCGCAGCTTCGTCCTCTGGGGCATGCAGGATCACAAATGCGTAGAACACTGCCCCATCCTCCTCCTCACAGGACGACAGCTTGTCAGGTGCACTAATGGAGCGAGAAAATTCTAGGAGACCTGGTTCAGTTGGATGCGAAGTCTCCACACCTGTGCTGACGGACGTGATGAACTGATGAGACCCACCTCTACCTGAGCACTGGACAGGTGTGGGGGCGGGAACAGGTGCCAACACAGGGCTGAGGACGGGTCTGCCTGGCACGGCGGGACCAGGTGTGAGGACGGGTCTCTGTGGTGAGGCCGGACCAGGTGTGAGGACGGGTCTCTGTGGCGAGGCTGGACCAGGTGTGAGGACGGGTCTCTGTGGTGAGGCCGGACCAGGTGTGAGGACGGGTCTCTGTGGTGAGGCTGGACCAGGTGTGAGGACGGGTCTCTGTGGTGAGGCCGGACCAGGTGCCAACACAGCAGCAGCATGGTGTCCAGACAATGAGCCCAAACAGCCCTCTGCCTCCTGGCCCACCTGAGAACCAGCCATAGAGAAGCTGCCCATGTGTGAGTTGGGTGTGTGTATGCTGTTCTGCAGCAAGTGCTGTGTGTGTGTGGAGTTAAGGTGTGAGGCTTGCACATGTTTAAAGGTATGTAGCGAACCTTGTGAGTGTGTGGAGGTCTGCTGTTGTCTGTGTGGGGGGCAGCAGATGCTAGCAGGCTGTGTGTGTGCGTGACTGGAAATAGCTTGCTCTGTGGGGACAGCGCTGATCTTGAGGTGGCTGGGCAGGGAGCAGGAAGTAGAGGGCAGGAACGAGGTAGGGCAGGAGCTAGTGGGTTGTGTGGGTGGGGTGTGTGAATGACTGGGGTTGGCCTGCTCTGTGGGGGCAGCGCTGATCTCGAGGTGGCTGGGCAGGGAGCAAGAACTGGAGCTGGAGGACATAAGAGAGGTGGGGCAGCAGTGGCTGGTGTCTATGAGGCTACAGGCGGCGAGTGAATGGGGGCTGTCTGAGCAGGGCTGCAGCACCCTTAGGCTCATCTCCACCCCGCAGGCACCTCGCACCTCCTCTACGAGATCATCCAGTCTGGAGCTGCCCGTGTGACGCTCCTCCTCTTCACTGGTGTTAATGTTGTTGCTCTTGCACTCCCGCAGGGCGGCCTGGTAGGCCTGATCCCGCAGTGACGCCTCACATAGACGCTCTCGCACGAGCACACGGAAAATCCGCGCCAGCTCACACAGCGCTCCCACCCTGGGCTCCGGAGGCTGGAAGGAGTCTGTGCACACCTCTTCCAGACGCCCCCGACTTGCTCTCACCTGTTTGGCCAGGTAGGCGGCGATGAGGTGGTCGCCGAGAACCTGTAGGTGCTGCAGCGCGTCAGCCTTCCTCCCAAGAGCGACGAGGGCCATGGCCTGCACTACCTGTTCCGAGGGGTCAGCATCGCCACCTCCGCCCATCTGCAGCGTGATGCTGAGCAGACGTTCCTTAGGGGTCTGGCACACCAACCTAAATGCCAGTGTCAGGTCTGGCTCCGCTGCCATCACCTCACCCGCTTCTGCCCACTCCTCCTGGCCACCCCCTGTGCCCTGCTGTGTCATGCCTGCGTTCAAGTGTGCCACGCCTGTGTGTGCCGCAAGGACCTGTGCCCATGTGATCAGTCATTATTGACTGATACACAGCAAGTTAAGGAGGGCAGTGAGACTTCATTAATACAGTACTGATCAGGAAACCCATGTTGGCAAACTGGAAGACACAGGGGTGATTTGGCGTTAGTATTAATAAACTATGCAATGTCATTCATACTCTTGCCACAGGCCTGGCTGACAAAGCTATAGGAATTGCTCATTGTACTCACATAACGATAGACACGTGAAAATTTTACTGTAAACAAGATTAGCGTAATGTCGAGGAACAACAAATCAGTATACCGATAAATGTGAAGTATTAGCGAGACAGTCATACCCAAAACATACCTAACGTTAACGTTAGAGGAACAACCGGTTGCTCATGTAACGACCAAGCCAGTCTACTAATGTACGAAAACAATCTGAAGAAACTAAGTGTAACATGAGATAAATAGCATAAACTTTCTTTAGTTGACATACCTTAGATTTTCTGCGGTTCAAAATGAGAGCAAACGTGTTTTGAATATCCAGGAAGTGTTCAGATAGTACTTGGCGGGCTACGTCACCCGGAAATCAGCACCAAATAAAGGGAGACGGAAGGCGTTTAAATCTGACTTTTGTACCGTGACACAAAGGACTTACTGACGAAGTTTGCAACTCTTCCCAATGGCTACATGTCAAACTCAAGTCCTGTGCATTTCAAACACGATCGCTGACACAATGACGCGATGGTTTGCTACACTGCGGAATGTGAACTGGCCTATGACTGGAAGCAGTAGGCCAGTTCCTGAATGACATACTGCTGTACACAACTTGTGTGAAGCCCAGCTGGGGGTGTTATTGCAAACTTTTTTCTATAGGGATAAAATGCACACATTTTACTACCAAGTTAATGTAATAAACCAGTCCTAAGTCAGCGTACAAATCAGATAAACACGCATTCTCTTGAATCTAGCAAGAGAATGCGTGTCTGCCAAGCAAACGCTTCTCCAAACATGTCTAATGTTGCAGTATGCCATTTTCGGAAACAGCTATGCAGTAGTCAAACTCGAGGCTTGAACGGCACATAATGGTGAGGTCCGTCGGGTCACAAGCAGCCTGGAAGCATTAGCAGTCCAAAAGTGAAAATTATAAATGCTAGGTAAGGTCAAATTATATCGGGTGAAGGTTAGAACGTCTCAGTGCACTTTAGATGCACTATGTGTAATGTTATTGTCATGTTTGGTTGTTTCACGCCAGGCTTTGACTGGAGTCTGATGTTCATTTTGAAAGTTCTGGGACACAAGGGCATTGACGGTTATCTGTGAACGGCGCAATGGGCGAGGGTGGACACAACCTATGCTTTGATGCCTTGTGCTGAGATGAAAAGAATTGCCTTTCATTTTAGCGTGTTTCAGACATCTCCCGCCAAATTTTGATGAAGCGGACTGACTCACAACAATGTAACGCGCCACAAATGGCTGATTAGTGACTGAAATTACGAGGCAGTGTCGCCCACTGGGCAACAGATGAGCCCATTTTCCTCAGACGAGTCCACTGATAGCCACAGTAACTGGAGAATTCACTGGGGCGTGTGGAGCGTATTGAAATTGCTGTTGGTAGGTCTATTTATGTTGTCTATGCGGTTTACTTGGATTTGGCTTGTATGTTGTTTTCAGTTCTTCAGCTGGACGTATTTACATAATCTCGCGTAAAAACTGTGTAAAGCATGCCTGCAACGAGACCCTAGTTTCGCGCGCTGGGATTAAGCTCCGGCCTCAGACTTGAGTGATAGGCCTGAAAGCCAATGACAGAGCAGATCGGTATTCCCAAGGACCAATAGCAGAGCAGGATGTCTAGAACAGGAGGAGAAACACGTTGTGGAAGAATCTTATTGATTCGGCTTTCAACTTTCTGTAGGCATCCTGGAGAAGAGACTTTTGTCAGCAATTAAATTTAGTACCTCGTAAGAAGTTTGGAAGTTTTGGGTTTACATTTGCTGCGATTCTATTTTGTGTTTGGAAGCTAACAGAGGTAGGTTTGAGTTTTCTTTTGAGTTATGCCTACATTTGGTTGAATTTTGTTAATCGTGCAGGGAGATTGTCAAGTAAGGTTAGCTAGCTAATGTCAAGTGAATTTTCCCTGGTAGTAAAGTTCATTTAGCGGCAATTTGATGATTTCTTCCTTACTAGGGAACATTTTGCAACATGATCGTTGTTGAATGATTTCTCGATGACCGACATGTTGCAGTGATTGTAACGTTAGGCTTGTTTCGTTGTTGGTGTGAAGTGTAAGTTAGGCTTACTCGTGGTCTTTAAAACTATGGATAAGGGCGGTCAAATCTAACGGTAAGCTTAATGTAAAGGCTACTTGTTTGCTTGCCTCGTAACGTTTACCCGAAGCCATTTACTGTGTAACGTTAGTGGTATACAGTCAGCTGGTGAGTTTTACGGTGCAGCCAGTTGTCAGTAGGGTGTTTGAAAGTCCTCATGGACAGCACTCAGCAAATGGCCATTCAGGACTTACATTAACATTAGCTTTGTTTGGCACAGTGCGTTAACGGTAATGTTACTTCCGTCAGATCTCAGTCAGCGAGCTGGCTAGCTAGCTAACGATTGAGTTGAATCAGGCTGGGCAATGATAGTTAACACTAGTTAGCTGAGGAGATGAAGCTAGGTAGCTAGCGTTAACGCTAACAAAAGTGCCCAGCCTCCTAACCAATTGGCTAAGAGGAAACAACTGGCTCGTCGCGCGGTTTAACGTTATCAATTTCCGAAAGGTACATTAAAAGGGCATGGTAATGCAATGATAACGTTAACTTCTACATCTCAGATCGACTTTCTTTGAACATGTAATCAGTCTCCCAGTAAGGTGATGCTGTTTATCCTTTAGGCTACACTATCACTTAGTATAACGAAGAGTAATTCTATCATAATAGAAAACGAAGAAGGAAGGGGTTCAGTACGCTAACGTTATACATCAAGAAAGATTGTTGAACGGGATTCAGCGTGTTTCGCCTTTGGCTGCAAATTCTAATTCAACTTTTGAAATTCCGGTATGGATGTGTATTGCCATCTTAAATGTGTCGGTCTGACTCTGAGCTGAACACTGACAGTAAAATCTTGAGGATTGGACTGAACCTTGAATTCAGAACCAGTTTTGTAACGAGACGAGCACTAGGGGGCGCAGGTGCCAAGACAACAGCGCACAGCACGGGGCGGAGCTGATGAGCTTATTGCCTGCTAAAAAGTGTTTGAAGTGGCAGGCGGAACCGGTTTTTATAAAAGGAAGCTGTATCTCACAGAGCAATATCTTGATAAGGTGTCTGAGAAATCTGCCTAGTTAAAACTGCTGTCTGATTACCTTGCCAAACTCCAGACTGTTATTGTGGTGGTGATGGCTGTTATATGGGTATTGTTAGACACTATGCTGAGTGCTGCTGCTTCCCCATGTAGGGCTGCTGCGATGTGGATTCAGGTGCGCACCATGGACGGCAAGGAGACCCATCGAGTGGACTCCCTCTCCAAACTCACCAAGGTGGACGACCTGCGGCTCAAGATCATGGAGCTCTTTAAGGTGGAGCCGGAGAGGCAGCGGCTCTTTTACCGGGGCAAGCAGGTAGGGGCCCCTGCCAGGACACAACCCCCCCCCCCCCACACACACACACACACACACGACTTACTGTGGAAACACCCCAACGTCTCCCATTGCTTTAAGAAGGGAAGGGGATGTATTACCTTACTCATTCTTCAATGAGACTGTTAGACTGAGCCATTGTTAGACTCCGTTAAGACTTTACAAATACACTTTTATGCAAGTTTAGATCAAACTGTTTAGACAGTTTTGTATGCAACTAACCAAAGTATACTGCTTACTTGTGATTAGTGGATGCTATTAGCTTGTATATAGAAGAGAACCGATTGCAGAGGTTTTAGGTTGTGAGTGATTGCTAAAGGGTTGTGTTGTGAAATGGGTAAACAGCAAAACTCCTTATATTAAAGCTGATTACGTCTGTAGTCATTACAGGGGTTGCTTGCAAGTTTCAGCCTAAATGTGGGTGTTAATGGGTTTCACAGACCCTCATTTAAGACAAAATTCACGAAAATCCTTTTAGAAATTTGCAAGCTAGCCTGAAAATATCTTAATAATTACAATCAGGGCAAATTCTATACCATCAAATTAAGAAGCCAAAATATGTCTGGGTTGCTATGTTTGGATCTGCTAGAATGAAAGTGTGATTGAAGCCTACTAATAACATATAGGCGGAAACATGCTGGAGTTCCTCTTTAAGGCATGATCATAATACCCAGTGTGTGTGTGCTCTGAACCAGGTTACATTTGCATGCATTTGTGCATTTCAGATGGAGGATGGCCACACCATCTTTGACTATAACGTGGGCCTGAATGACATTGTGCAACTGCTAGTGCGGCAGGCTCTCCCCCCAACGCCCCTCCCCAAGGAGAAGGAGGCAGAGCTCTCTGACTCCGACTCCGGTTGTGGCTCCGCCCAGAGCGAGTCAGATAAGTGCTCCACCCACGGCGAGGGTGACGGACAGATGGCTGGAAGCTCCGCCAACAAAGACGCCTCCGACCTCATCGACCCCGGCTTCGGCTTCTACAAGGTGAGATGGCCTGAAGGGATTGGGTTTGGATTGTGCCACTGTAGAAGTGCTCCATGTTCTGGTGAATGTTCCCCACACGGCAATAGACACTGTGAGGATGAGTGCAGGTTTCTGAAACCGAAGGGAAGACACCAAAGATGTCTCCAAATGGTGGTGTGTGAGCCCTGGGTTTGTTGGTCAATATTATTAACATCCTGACATCATTTTAGAGGTATATGTGTCCATGGTGTTTAGCTCAGTGTCTTGTCTTGCTCGTGCATATGTAAGATCACAAATGAATGTTTTCCGACAGATAAATGAATATGTGGACGCCAGAGATCTGAACATGGGCGCCTGGTTTGAGGCCCAGATCGTCAACGTCACCAAGACGACCAGAAGCTCAGCAGAGGGAGATGCCCAGTCTGAGTCACCAGCAGCAGAGGTGGAGGAGATCTGTTACCATGTCAGATACGAAGAGTAAGACTGTCTCTCGCTCTCTCACACACACGACCATGTCAAATATGAAGAATAAGAGACACACACACACACACACACACACACTCACTCTTATTACCATGTCAAATATGAAGAATAAGAGACACACACACACACTCTCACTCTCATTACCATGTCAAATATGAAGAATAAGAGACACACACACACACACACACACACACACACTCACTCTTATTACCATGTCAAATATGAAGAATAAGAGACACACACACACACACACACTCTCACTCTCATTACCATGTCAAATATGAAGAATAAGAGACACACACACACACACACACTCTCACTCTCACTCTCATTACCATGTCAAATATGAAGAATAAGAGACACACACACACACACTCTCACTCTCACTCTCATTACCATGTCAAATATGAAGAATAAGAGACACACACACACACTCTCACTCTCATTACCATGTCAAATATGAAGAATAAGAGACACACACACACACACACACACTCACTCTTATTACCATGTCAAATATGAAGAATAAGAGACACACACACACTCTCACTCTCATTACCATGTCAAATATGAAGAATAAGAGACACACACACACACACACTCACTCTCATTACCATGTCAAATATGAAGAATAAGACACACACACACACACACTCTCACTCTCATTACCATGTCAAATATGAAGAATAACAGTGACATATTTAGACTTGTTACCATGTCAAACATACAGAGTAAGACTACTACACACACAGGGGATTGATTGGGTTTTATTAGAGAAGGGGATTGATTGGGTTTTATTTTATAGTGGTGCTAAATTGATACTTTTAAAACATGCTGGTGCCAAAACGGTACTTGAATCAGTACCTTAAGTCCAAATCATGGAATTGGCTGTTATTACCTCCACTAAGGTTTTCACCTGCATTTGTCTGTCTGTCTGTGTGCAAAATAACTTGAAAAGTACTGCATGGACACCAAGACCGAGCAAGAAACGATACTCAGGCATTTTCCTCTTTCAAGGCTGTCGGTGTGTTGTGCTTTTGTTAAATTACTCCCCAATTTTTAAACATGTTACATCCTGGTGTTAGATGGTTTACAGACTGTTCAGCTGCAGACATTTAACTCTGTTTACTGTTACTAGGCTTTCTGTCAGGGCAAGTGAACTACTGATGGCATAGGCTACGTGATGTGCCTGTGAAATGTCTGACAGTTTGGAAACATTACTATGGAAAGATGTCTGTTTATTTGTGAATTTAAATGAAAGAAAGGTGTCACATTACAGACATTAGTCTGTGACATGTTTTTATGCAGATTGGTAGCTTTGCTCATGTTTTGCGTAGCCTATTTTGTCAAACAAGAGATTTGAGGAAATGTTTTTGAAGTGAGGCTTCATGGCATGGGGACATGCCGTTACACACGGTGCCGTTACACACTGTGTGCATCCTTCTGCTTTGTTCACTTTGAGCCGTCTTTATCAGGGCTTTATGTCAACCTACAGTGACGATTCTGTACCGTGTCACACTGACACAGGAATATTAGTCACGAGTTAGTATGATGTCACACTGGTAGTTTTAAACTGCTTACTAATGTGTTCTAATATTAGTCACGAGTTAGTATGATGTCACACTGGTAGTTTTAAACTGCTTACTAATGTGTTCTAATATTAGTCACGAGTTAGTATGATGTCACACTGGTAGTTTTAAACTGCTTACTAATGTGTTCTAAGCTACTATACTGTAGCACAGCTCAAATGGCTGCTGGCAGAGGTGTGTGTGTGTGTTTGTTTGTGTGTGTGTGTTTGTTTGTGTGTGTTTGTTTGTGTGGTTTGGTCCAATGGGAGGGAGGCTGGCAGTGACAGCAGCACTGGCATGGCAGGTGTCTGCCTGTCTCTGTGGGGGTGATGCTTCAGTGTGTGTGTGTGTGTGTGTGTGTGTGTGTGAGAATGATGAAAGCAAGGTGATTTGTGAGGTGGGTGAGTGGGAAAATGATTTTTGTTTGTGGGGGCGTACATGCATGTAAGGATGCATGATGGTTAGTTGAATCTGTGTGCGCATATGTGTGGTGTGTGCTGGTGATGTTGGCTCCGTGTACTGAGGGTGTGTGTGTGTTATGTGTCAGGTTAGCAGTCTTTAAGTGCGACTCATTGCTAATAGATTGCAGTCCTGTAGTAATGACAGTGTTTTGGTGTGTGTGGATGTGGCTGAGCTGCTCTGAAGTGACTGAAGTCAAAGTGGCAGACACACAGTGGCAGGTTGGGGAAATTACACCTGGGGTACATTTGTCAGTTGGTGCCACTTGTTGGTTTTAGTCTCAAATTTTCATCAGAGTGGATTTGTTTGAACCAAAGAATCGGAACTAGCGTTGACTGATTCTTTTTTGAAAAGTTGTGTGACTGCCAAAGTTAAATGTGATTTCGGTTTTGTTCAGGATCAGCTTTGTTGTCTTCTGTAGCAGCAATGAATGGGCCATTTATCCTAAATGAACCTGAACACAGCAAATGTTACCCTTAACTTTTCCTTTGAAGAGGACTGGAATACGAACTTGCAGCAGTAAACACTGTCACGCACCTACAGGTGTTTGCATGCAGGTCAGTGGAGTGTAGGTGCAGGTCAGTGGAGTGTAGGTGCAGGTCAGTGGAGTGTAGGTGCTGACTGGGGCCCAGTGGAGTATAGGTGCTGGCTGGGGCCCAGTGGAGTATAGGTGCTGGCTGGGGCCCTCTCTGGAAAAGCATTTAATCCAGACTAGTGGCTTTCCTGACCCCCAAGAGAGAGCTGAAATCTTTAGCTTTAGATCTGTTGCTAACTGATGGAAGTTAGAATCCTTTATGTAACTTCTAAATCACATTAGACTTTAAACACATTAAACACACCCGCAGTTCCCACATACATGCTGTCAGAGTGCTCCTCTACCTTGTGTCTCTAAAATGTGTGTGTGTGTGTGTGTGTGTGTGTGTGTGTGTAGTTATCCAGACTACGGGGTGGTGGAGTTGGCGGGGAAGGATGTGCGTCCGCGGGCTCGTACGGTGTATCAGTGGCACCAGCTGGAGGAGGGCATGGTGGTGATGCTGAACTTTAACCCCGACGAGCCCAAGGAGCGCGGCTACTGGTACGACGCTCAGATCCAGAGGAAGAAGGAGACACGCACGCAGAGAGAGATCTACGCCAAGATACTGCTGGGGTATGGACGTGTGTGTGTGTGTGTGTGTGTGTGTGTGTGAGAGCACAAACGGATGTGAACATACTGCTGGGGTGTTTGTGTGATTGATGGATGGATTGTGTGTGATGATGGATGGATTGATTGTATGTACAATTGATTTATGAATTGTGTGTGTGAGAGAGACTGTTGGATAAGTGTGTATGTGTGTGTGTGAGAGAGAGAGACTGTTGGATAAGTGTGTATGTGTGTTTGGGATGAGACAATTGCAGATTTTGATTGTGTAATTATTGTCTGAGAAATGAGAAGTTGGCATACAACACACTACTAAACAGCTCTCACTGCTAAGTTACACCATGTAATAAATGCCATTAAGGAACTTGTCACTAACATATCTGTTATTGGACATGACCTTCATTAGAGTGTATAAAGCCAAATGCTTGTGATCCATCACTGCATAGTCCTGGCTCAATTAGCATGTTAGCATGCTAACTCTATTTGTGTCCCATGTGGGCTGCACCACTTAGGCTGCATGGATGTTTTTTATGAGTGTGTGTGTGTGTGTGAGTGAGAGCAGGAGACTCGGAGGGTGTGGTGGCACTTCTGCAGTTTCAGCAGTTGCCCAACACATGTTGCACTGATGCCAGTAATTCCAGGTCTGTGTTCAGAGACGTTGTGCTGTGTATTTAGTGTGTGTGTGTGTGTGTGTTTAGAGATGCGGGGGACTCCCTGAATGACTGCCGCATCATGTTTGTTACGGAGATCTACAAGATCGAGGAACCAGGCAACATGGAAGGAGCTGAACCAGGATCAGAGAGCCCACTCAAAAGTATGTGGTGTGTGTGTGAGTGTAAGCACTGGAAGCCAACCCCAGTAAGTGCTGCTGGTGTAACCATCACGTGTGTGTGTGTGTGTGTGTGTGTGTGTGTGTGTGTGTGTGTGTAGGATCAAATGGGCCAGAGTGTAAGCACTGCAAAGACAACCCCAGTAAGAACTGCCGCTGGTGTAACTGTCACGTGTGTGGCGTGAAGCAGGACCCCGACAAGCAGCTGCTGTGTGACGAGTGTGACATGGCCTTCCATATCTACTGCCTCAACCCCCCACTGGAGTGCATCCCAGAGGACGACGACTGGTGAGTTGAGTGTGTGTGGTGGTGGTGGGGTCTTGGAATGTTTGCTTTTAGACTCAAGAGAGGGTGTGTGTGTGTGTGTGTGTCAGGTACTGTCCAGACTGCAGAAACGATGCCAGTGAGGTGGTGCTGGCAGGAGAGAAGTTGAAGGAGAGCAAGAAGAAGGCCAAGATGGCGTCTGCTAACTCCTCCAGCCAGAGGGACTGGGGCAAGGTACAGCCGAGACTCTTATTATGACACAAGCCTTAGGAAAGGACAGATGGCCTGCAGCTGATTGGCTGTAGGACTGTTGCTCTGTGTGTGTTCTGCCTGATTTGGTCTCATGAAATGCTGTGATGGCAGCTGCTTGACCTTTGCCCTCTGTCCCAGGGCATGGCGTGTGTGGGCCGCACTAAGCAGTGCACCATAGTGCCCTCCAATCACTATGGGCCAGTGCCAGGGGTGCCCGTGGGGACCCAGTGGAAGTTCCGTGTGCAGGTGAGGGATGAGGAATTAGAGCTGTCTGTCGCAGGATAAAGAATTCTCTCTCTTGCTCTCTCACGCTCTCGCTCTCGCTCTCTCTCACTCTCGACTGATGTGTGTGTGTGTTCTCAGGTCAGTGAGTCGGGTGTGCACAGGCCTCATGTGGCCGGGATCCACGGCAGGTCAAACGACGGCGCCTACTCTCTGGTGCTGGCGGGGGGCTATGAGGATGACGTGGTGGGTACCAGAGTAGATCACTGTAGATCACTGATCAGTCTCAGATCACTGTAGATCACTATTAAGGTTTTCAGATGACGTGTTGAAGTGTCACTTATCCCTTGGTATGCAAAATGTCAATAGAAGCCTAGTCTATGTGATCTACTGCAGTTTCTATCGTTATTTCATCACTGCCAACATGTCAAACCTTTATAATTTATAAAAGTGAAAAGTATGAAAGGTTTTCACATATTGTAGCATTCAGTAAGATGTCACAACATTACTTCAACATTACTTCTCTATTACTTCTTTATTTAATGAGTGATTATTGCTAGCAGTCAGAATGGTAAGCTGGACGTAGGAATTCCGAATAACCGTGAGATCTCTGAGATCATGAGAATTTCTCCCTAGTAAACTGTGTGTGTGTGTGTGTGTGTGTGTGTGTGTGTGTGTGTGTGTGTTTTTCCTCTCTGGCTGCAGGACGATGGGAATGAGTTTACATATACAGGCTCTGGAGGGAGGGATCTGTCTGGGAACAAGAGAACAGCAGAGCAGTCATGTGACCAGAAACTAACCAATATGAACAGGTGAGTGGATACATACACTGCTGTGTGTGTGTGTGTGTGAGTGAGTGTATTGGTTGCAGGCCTCTGATTGCGTGTGTGTGTAGAGCGCTGGCGCTGAACTGTAACGCCTCGGTGAATGAGAAGAGTGGTGCGGAGGCGAAGGACTGGAAGGCTGGGAGGCCTGTCCGTGTGGTGCGCAGCTGCAAGGGCCGCAAACACAGCAAGTACAGCCCTGAAGACGGAAACCGCTACGACGGCATCTACAAGGTCAGAGAGATTACATTTGATTGGCCCCCCAGATTACACTGGCCTAGGCAGTGAGATTAGATTTGATTTGCCCCCCCAGATTACACTGGCCTAGGCAGCGAGATTAGATTTGATTTGGCCCCCCAGATTACACTGGCCTAGGCAGCGAGATTAGATTTGATTGGCCCCCCAGATTACACTGGCCTAGGCAGCGAGATTAGATTTGATTGGCCCCCCAGATTACACTGGCCTAGGCAGCGAGATTAGATTTGATTGGCCCCCCAGATTACACTGGCCTAGGCAGCGAGATTAGATTTGATTGGCCCCCCAGATTACACTGGCCTAGGCAGCGAGATTAGATTTGATTGGCCCCCCAGATTACACTGGCCTAGGCAGCGAGATTAGATTTGATTGGCCCCCCAGATTACACTGGCCTAGGCAGCGAGATTAGATTTGATTGGCCCCCCAGATTACACTGGCCTAGGCAGCGAGATTAGATTTGATTGGCCCCCCAGATTACACTGGCCTAGGCAGCGAGATTAGATTTGATTGGCCCCCCAGATTACACTGGCCTAGGCAGCGAGATTAGATTTGATTGGCCCCCCAGATTACACTGGTTTAGGCAGCGAGATTAGATTTGATTGGCCCCCCAGATTACACTGGCCTAGGCAGCGAGATTAGATTTGATTGGCCCCCCAGATTACACTGGTTTAGGCAGCGAGATTAGATTTGATTGGTCCCCCAGATTACATTGGCCTAGGCAGCGAGATTAGATTTGATTGGCCCCCCAGATTACACTGGCCTAGGCAGCGAGATTAGATTTGATTGGCCCCCCAGATTACACTGGCCTAGGCAGCGAGATTAGATTTGATTGTCCCCCCAGATTACACTGGTTTAGGCAGCGAGATTAGATTTGATTGGCCCCCCAGATTACACTGGCCTAGGCAGCGAGATTAGATTTGATTGGTCCCCCAGATTACATTGGCCTAGGCAGCGAGATTAGATTTGATTGTCCCCCCAGATTACACTGGTTTAGGCAGCGAGATTAGATTTGATTGGCCCCCCAGATTACACTGGCCTAGGCAGCGAGATTAGATTTGATTGGCCCCCCAGATTACACTGGTTTAGGCAGCGAGATTAGATTTGATTGGTCCCCCAGATTACATTGGCCTAGGCAGCGAGATTAGATTTGATTGGCCCCCCAGATTACACTGGTTTAGGCAGCGAGATTAGATTTGATTGGCCCCCCAGATTACACTGGTTTAGGCAGCGAGATTAGATTTGATTGGTCCCCCAGATTACATTGGCCTAGGCAGCGAGATTAGATTTGATTGTCCCCCCAGATTACACTGGTTTAGGCAGCGAGATTAGATTTGATTGGCCCCCCAGATTACACTGGCCTAGGCAGCGAGATTAGATTTGATTGGCCCCCCAGATTACACTAGCCCAGGTAGTCCCCCAGCCCCCAGATTACACTGGTTTAGGCAGCGAGATTGATTTGTCCCCCAGATTACACTGACAAGATTAGATTTGATTGTCCCCCAGATTACACTGGTTTAGGCTTTTTCTTGGTCGCATTATTGATGAGATGTGAATTTTTCATGTATTATTGATGAGATGTGAATTTTTCATGTACTGGCAAGATCGATTTTAAATAGCCTGAGCAATCGAGAACATGCCACACAGTTTGAGAGGGAACAGAGAAACAGAGAACCATTTGAGGGGGGACCTTTTTACTGTCGCACCACTCAATACACAGGCAGTTTGTGGAGCTGTTGAGCAGTGACGGCAGGGACATTTTGGTGACTCTGTGTTCTGACTCTTAGTTCTGTGGTCAGCGTTGCAGTAAGTGTTTTGCTGTGTTGTCCTTAGGTGGTGAAGTACTGGCCAGAGAAGGGCAAGTCCGGCTTCCTGGTGTGGCGCTACCTGCTCAAGAGAGATGACGATGAGCCCGCCCCCTGGACCAGAGATGGCAAGGAGCGCATCAAAAAGCTTGGCCTCACTATGCAGGTAAAACACACACACACACACACACACACACACACAGTGGGACTTTGAGTGTATTGGTTGCAGGCCTCTGACTGTGTGTGTGTGTGTGTGTGTGTGTGTGTGTAGTACCCTGATGGCTACCTGGAGGCGGTCGCTGCGAAAGAGAAGGAGAAGGAGAAAGAGAACAATCAGGAGGAGGAGCCAGAGACGCCCAGCAAGGGCAAGAGGAAGAGGAAATCCCAAAAAGGTCAGTGGGCGGGGCAGGGCAGGAAGAGTGAGTGAGTGGGGGAAACATGGGCGGAGCCTGTAACTGGCACAGTGATGCCCGCTGGTCAGCCCACCTGTGGGACATGGGCACAGGTAGTCTTGGGCATCCCAGTGCTGTTCACCCTCTCAGCATAGTGATGCCAGGCTGGGTGCCCTGATGCCCAGTAACACTGCTAGGCTAGCTGGGCGGGGCGGTGTTACCGTAGCAGTTAAGGAACCTGGCTAGCGTGCTAGTAGCCTGAAAAAAAAAAAGTTGTGGGTTCGAATCCCGGCTTCCACCGTTGTGCCCCTGAGCAGGGCACTTAACCCTTAGTTGCTCTAGGGGAGACTGGTCCTGATGTAAGGCACTTAACCCTTAGTTGCTCTAGGGCAGACTGGCCCTGAACAATTGATAGTTGACAAAAAATGTAAGTGGCTTTGGATAAAAGCTGCTAAATGCATAAATGTAAATGTAGCTGGCTAACATGGCTGGCACGAAGGGATCATTACTAGTATATGGCAGACATGTTAGTGCTAGCTAGCTCCCTAATTGGATCTTATCAAGGCATTGTCTGTCAGTTTTTCTTTATTTTAAAGTCGTGTGTGTGTGTGTGTGTGTGTGTGTGTGTGTGTATGTGTCAGGAGAGGCAGCGGAGAAGTCATCCCCGACAAAGAGCCCATCTAAGAAGATGAAGATGGAGGCGTATAAACTAAGCCGCGAACAGAAGGCTCTCATCAAGGAGGATGAACTCAACAAGAAGCTCTGGGACGAAGCTATGGAGTCCCTCAGCCTGGGCCCGGTAAGAAGCACAAGTGTCTGGCGTAATGCCAGCCTAGATGACTAAAACCAGTCAGTTACATTAAAAAAACCTAAACAGTCTTTGTGTAGAGGAGGCTGGGTCTCAATCCGTCACGGGAAAATGGTGGCATTCCGCTTCTAAGACTTCCTGAGTGTGTGTGACAAAATAAGAGGAGGCCACAATAAGCATTTTAGATTGTAGAGAATCAGAATTACAATACATAAACCAAATGGGAAAGAAAGCATTTAATATCACATCAAATACTTGATCTTGTTTCAAACACACAAGCGAACACACCTGTAACAGATGACCAAACGGGCTATTCACACCAGAGTGCCCAGGAAGTGGATAGATCAGAAACGTCTTTTACAGTTTCTTGACTCGCACTACACTACACTCTTACACTAATTATCGCCCCATCAGAAACAATAAAACCCAGTCAACTCAAGCGATCTACATAGGACAGATTTGGGGAAGTTACTAAGGAGACATCCCAAGTTTTTTGCACCTGCATTGGGAACTCCATTTGAGATGATGGGTGTTGTAGTTCTTTGTGGTGTGATGCTCACTCACTTCCTACTTCCTCCCTCTGCAGAAATTCCTGAGTAAGGTGGAGGAAGTGTTCCTGTGCATATGCTGCCAGGAGGTGGTCTACCAGCCCGTCACCACAGAGTGCCAGCACAACGTCTGCAAGGTAAGATGGCATGTCACCCGTCTAAACACGCCCCTCCACCACACACACACACACCCCACATCACATGCTTAGAATGCCTCTTGTGCAGGAGAGGTGTGTGCACCTGTGTAAGTCTACTTTCGTGTGTGTGTGTGTGTGTGTGTGTGTGTGACCCTAGGAGTGCCTGCAGAGGTCCTTCAAGGCTGAAGTGTACACGTGCCCTGCGTGCCGACACGACCTGGGCAAGAGCTACCAGATGAGCGTCAACAAGTCCCTCCAGGCTGTGCTCACCCAGCTGTTCCCCGGCTACAGCAGCGGCCGGTGATGCCCGCTCCGCTCGCCTGTAGTCGCGGCAACAGCACCATACGAACTATGAGGGCAATCTCTAATTTTAGCCACCCCCACACTCTGCTCCTTCTGTGATGTATTTAACATGTAATGACTTTTGAATCAGGGGGTGGGGCAAACATGGCCCCTCCTCCCCCTGCCGCGCCTGAAGGGGGGGCAGGAGTCCATGAAATGCTGTGTGTGTGTTTGTGTGTGTGTGTGTGTGTGTCTGTCTCCACTGCCTTCATTTAGCCAGTTGCTTCACTAGAGTCTGATGGTCCTGCGCTAGGGATGCCTTGTTTGTAATATAGCCGCCTCTTACACGCACACACACATACACACACACACGCCAGTGACAATGGACTGAGATTCAGGTTTTTTCAGTGGCCGATGTACTGTAGAGAACAGGACTTTGACTGGCGTCCCTGATCACCTCAAATGTTGTCTAGAATGCTGTACAGCCACACACACCTCCCCTTCTGCACAACACACACACACACACACACACACTTGGGGTGTGTTCAGGTATATGAACTGTGTAGAAAGCAGCTGAACTGAGTTGTCCTGTTTCCCCCTGTCCTTTGATGCAGCTTAGATGAGCTTGCCATTTCTGCAGCTTTTCTGGTCACTCGCTCCCCTGGCTTTTGGCAGCTCTGACTCTGAGGTCTTTGGTGTAGCGCCTTTGTGTGTGTTAATCTGTCAATCTAGGGAGTCTGTGCAGATGCATCTTGTGCTATAGCCTAGACTTTGAGTCTCAGAGTTGACCGTGCACCCACTATAATGGGAAACAGCAAACCACCCCGTCCCCAAAGCATAACTTGCCTCCCCCTGGCTGTTGATTTTATATTAGCTTTAACATTCCTCTAAGTTACTTTTCCTACAATGTATATCATACGCTATAGACGTGATATAGAATTCCGCCATCATACTCACTCGCTTTCTGATGTGATGGACGTAATCGCCAGTGTTTGTAAAAGAAATGTAGCCAAGTAATAATCCCGCCTGTGTCCTTTTTTTTTTTTTTTTTTTTTTTTTTAGCGTTTAATACAAATGTAGTTACCATTTGATTGGAAGATTGAATGCCCAAAGACCCTGCTATGCCTTAACACTGATCCCTAGAGAGATCTCCTTCTGAATCTGTAAGCTGATGTCGGGTGTGAACCTACACACCTCTTTCGTTGCCCTTCTGTCTCTGTAGGTGAGAAAACAGTCACTTTCTCTCAACAAAATCCAGTTAATCTTGATTCCGTTTCAATTTTGTAATCACCTACAGCTGCAGCTGGTATTTCCTTCTTTAGATCATACCTCAGCGGTTTCTATTAATATTTTATAGACTGGAAATGTATATTCTGAAATTGTTTATATTTTAGCACTTGTTCTTCAGTTGTATTTTTGTCTTTAGGTGTAGGCTCATAACTGTCTCCTGGACACGTTTTAAGTGCAGATTTTTTTTTTTTTCAATAAATTCCTATTGACTTTTTCTAAAAATTAAACCTGTCTCGTGTGTTCTTTAATGAAGTTAGGTATGAATGTAGAATGTGCCTCATCACAGAAACAATGATCAAAGTGTAGAAATCAAGTAGTAATCAAGATATTGTTTAAATATGGTGTCTTCAAACCAACGGGAGAGTATTTCTTTGCTCCGAGATTTAAGCATTTGAAGTCTAAGTACATTCTCGACAGCCATTTAAAATGACCGGAAACAGTATATTACAGAGGTTTGATACGTGTGTTCCGTGACTATTAGCTTGAATCTTGAAGCTAATTTAATTGGTGCAGAATCCCATCTGTTTGCGAGAGAAGAGCTAACGGCATTTTAACTGGCTGCTCACGAGTCTCCGCTGTTCCTGACCCAGCCAATCGTCGTTGTAAATTCAAGAGTAGGCGTGAGGCCGTGTTCCTCTTTGCTGTGAAAGATAATCGATCTTGTGAATTTCGAACGAGATAAATCTGACACGAGGAGTAAAAAAGGACATATTGGCAGCAGCAGGTAAGGCATTAACGGTTTTTTTTGTGCATTGCATGAATATCCTTCGAGTTTGAAAGGAACGTGATCTCTTTTAGCCATCGTTGCACGTCGGCTATCGACGGATATTTTGTTGACTTTTCTAATGGAAGCAAAGGGGTAGGATGGCTAGTTTGGATGCGATGCTGTCAAATCTTGTACATGCCGTATTGCTATCGAGCTCGGAACGAAACGAAATGGAAGTTTCAGTAAAGTCATTGTTTATTGCATGTTTACAGTTGTTTTGGGATGAGTATCCCCCAGCCCAGCTGAATGATCGGGCAATGCAGAGCTCATTGAAATTTCACTAAACGACACTATGTTTGTTAACAAGCAAGCTCAGTTCTTCTGTGTATAATAAAGGTTTGTCCCCACATATTTATTACCAGCAGCAGTATTTTACCAGTGCATAATCGTTAACGTGATTTAATGTGCCGTCTCGTCAACGATAGATTGTCTATGTTGTTGTAGCTAGCAAGCTAACGCTAGTAGCACCATTATGGGTTTCTGGGCTAGCAGAAAAGGTTGTGCTACGGCGACGTCACGCACAAAGCGTCAGGGGGCTAACATTTTAGCTGCTATGTTTTGCACGTATGGTTAGCCTACTATTCGATGGTTCATGCTCGATTATTTGTTGAGTATTAAGCCTAATTCTCGCAAAGCAGTGCTGCTTTACACTCTGTGGCATTGCAGCAAGTTATATCTGTCATACCAGTGGTTCAGGCGAAGAAATAAAGGCATACGTCTTTACTGTTGATAGTCACAACATAACACCAAAAACAGCAACGTTAGGAAACTGTAGGGCATGGTTACTTGCTAAAAATACAAGTCCACCTATGCCTGTTACAGTCTTGTGGATTAAAATCATATAGGTAAGGGATATGTTGAATTTGGAATTATGAACGAAAGGCGGAATGTGCAGCATTATAAAGTGACTTTATAGCATAGCGTCCGAAACAGAAAGTAAACTTATCGCCCCCTTCCCCCAAGGCTTTGTTAGATTTGGGGCGTTGCAAGTTAGGGCCAAGGGCTGTCTCTAAACACTCACATTTCTGACGATTTACCTGTGCGTCTACACTTTGGTGTAGACCAGTGGTAAACTGGAAAAAAAAAGTTTTTGAATCGACGCTTTGCATAAATAGGTTAACCTTCTTGATGACTCGCGCATTCTTTACTTTTGTTTTAGTTTTTGATAGACAAACAAACGTAGGCTATGCATGCTGAAAAGGGATAATGCAGTTTCTCTCAAAATGTAAGCATATAGTGAAATAGTGGGCTTTATATTCACACAACCAACAATGGCATCCAACTATGAAGTAAGCTACTCCAAAAGAAAAAGATGTGGACAGCACGTGACTTTAGACCCTGTCTGTCTTTAGTTTATGAACAATCTAAGATTACTTAGAGGCAGTTTAATAACCCTGGCTAAAAAAGCTAAACTGCACCTACGTGAGAGGAAAAACATTTTTGCAGCAGTGTAAGTCTGCTGGCATGTTCTAGCGAAGGGTTGCAGTGGTGATGGTGCATTGCGTGTGTTTAGCTGTTTAAAGGATGGAATGTTTAAACGCCCAAGGACTGAAAGGTGTGTGTTTGTGTGTGTGTGTGTTTGTGTTTGTTTGTGATCTGACAAGTCTGAAGACCGAACCCTTTCTGACTCTTCAAAGGACCAGTTCTCCCAGATTAATGTTTGACAGAGATAATGGGATCAAATCTCCAAGAATAATGCTGACTGGGGCCAGTAGCAGTTGGCTGCAGTGAGCAGCAGGGGGCAACAGTGAGTGTACTTTTTTGAGGGAATATTCATGTTGGTTGATGAGCTTCTGTGTCTCCGATCAATTTGATCTGTGCACCTTTACCCACACCTCTGGACCTCTCTCGATGCCGCCTACACCACCAGACCTCTTTTGACTCTGCCCACACCTCTGGACCCCTTTCTACTCAATTGTGGCAGTCAACATGTTGATTCGGTGAGGTTAGACTACTGTCCCATGCTTTTGTGCTATCTATGACAGAAGGCTGATGAGATGACTGACGTTGGGTCTGCGGATGGCTTCTGTATTGGTAGCAGTGTTGTCTAGAGTATCTAAACCACATCTTCCTTGTCTGGACTGGTCATTAAATAAATCCCTGTCTGTCGTAATAGCAGAGGTTCAGAATATCATGAACAGATCATGACAAAGTGATCAGACCTGCCTTGGTACCAGACCAGTCCTAAGTGCTACATCATTGTTGACCACAAACTGTGTGTGTGTGTGTGTGTGTGTGTGTGTGTGTGTGGTGTTCCAGTCAATGTTGCATTGCATAGTTTGCATAGTTTTCCCAAGGACATGCTAAGAGACAGATGCATGGTATGTGTGTAGGAAGCTGTTGCTATGGCTCAGATTAGATTAGATTAGATTCAACTTTATTGTCATTACTCATGTATAAATACAGGTAATGAAATGCGGTTTGGCATCTAATCAGAAGTGCAAAGAGCAGCATATGCAGTATGTACAGTTACAGAGCAAATTATATTCAGATAAGAGTAGTAATAATAAATAGGCAGAATAATAATTAGGCAGAAGAGCAATATACATGTAAGGTGAAGAGATAATGAGGATAATATACAGATGTGCTATATAGATTCAATATAAAGGGCAATGTGCAATAGAGATGGTTATGTACAGATGTATTAAGTGTTAAGTATATACAGATGTACAGAAGTATATACAGATGTGCAATATACAGATGTGCTAGAGATAGTTATGTACAGATGTATTAAGTATATACAGATGTACAGATGTGCAGTCCAAGGGCTATAGCAGCAGAGTGCTGTATGAGGTTCAGTGGGGGACAGAGTTCAGTAGTGTGACGGCTGTGGGGAAGAAGCTGTTCCTGAACCTGGTGGTTTTAGTCTGTAGGCTCCTGTAGCGCCTTCTGGAGGGGAGGAGTTGGAATAGTTTGTTGGCAGGATGAGAGGTGTCCTTCAGAATGCTGCGTGCCCGTCGCAGACATCTTTTGTTGTGGACATCCTCAATGGCAGGAAGTGGAGTCCCTGTGATTCTCTGAGCAGTTTTCACCACTCGCTGCAGAGCCTTGCGACCAGCGACAGAGCAGTTTCCATACCAAACTGTCACACAGTTAGTCAGGATGCTCTTGATCGCACAGCAGTAGAAATTGCTCAGGATGCTAGTGGACAGTTGGTAAGGCACCTGTCCTAGAGGTTTCACTCAGGTGAGGCTGTTGCTATGGCTCAGGGTTATTTTTTGTTGTTTACCAGTGTGACGATTTAATTAAGAAACAATTAGTGATACAGATTTCATTAAGATGCAATTAGTTATAGGCCTACAGATTTTGATAAGTGGCAATTAGTGATACAAATAACATGTCTGAAGAAAGAGGTTTGTCTTTTTGAAAATCTAAATGTTCATACCAGCACAGTAGATTATTTTTCAGAAAATATGCACACACACATTGTTTCAGAAAATCATTTTCTGTGTCGCTGATACATATTTTGAGCACAGCAACCTCGGACTGGGAGGCGAGTGCCCTAACCAGTCGACCATAAAGCTCAGACTCTTAGTCAACTGACTAGGAGGCTCTTGAGGTGCTGGGAGGGAGGTTTGCTAACGCACTACACACACAGCTGTCCTAGCTGGCATCCTTTACGCACATCTGTCACGTCTTTACATGCAAGCACACTGTTTTCACAGACGTGTGCTTTTTGCCACAAGCATTTAAGGTTGGACAGAGATCTGTGTAGCGGATGACAAATAAACAGACAGTATGAACACAAGTGAACTATGTTGTTTTTGGTTGTGTTCACTTTTTGATAGATAGATAGATTGATTGATTGATTGATTATCCAGAAGGAAAATAAGGTGTCCAGTAGCTGTTACACGTAGATACACATGACGTACCCACACACATACTATAAAAAGTACCATACACCACTGGACACATGGAGCCACTGGACACATGGAGCCACTGGACACCACTGGACACATGGAGCCACTGGACACATGGAACCTTGCAGCCACTCCTGTTGGAGGTTAAGAGAGGAATGAGTTTGGTTGGTTTAAAGAGGACTGGATGTGAAGACACTCTAATACTAATTGTGAGCTGTAGCTTTTGTCGCGGGTTGATGCCAACCAATATGTATATTAGCTTATTAGGCGCTAATTAGCATGAATGCAGGCTACTGTGTGAGTGTGCATGTCTCTGGCAGACACAGGGAGATGGACAGAGAGAAACAGAAAACCAATAGCTTTAGGTTTTTCAGTTGTGATTGTATACAACAAATTATGTATAATTTTTTGTTAAGAACACAACATTTTGATATTTCAATGCAAACTATATAAATGTCTAATGTGAGTGTGTGCTTGTGTGTGTGTGTGTGTCTATTCTAGCTGAAGCATGGAGGTGCTGGAGAGAAAGTAGCCATATTAGATAGCATGACTGCATCAGAGCCTGGTTGGATTGTTTAATGTTCCAGTCTATGTTTAAATAGCCTTATGGTAGTGATCCACTGGGTCTGTCCGTCCGTCTGCACTTTGGATGAGAGGCGTGTCATTTCAAATTTCAGTTTGCTGCTCCTTGCTGCTCCTGATTGGTTGATTTCTACTGCACAAGCATTTCATTGGTTAATGTTGTTGCGCTTGACAAAGTAATTAATTAATTAATTGAAGAGTTTACAGCATGTTGACAGCAGGCTTGGGAGGGTAAACAGTTTTGAACTAATGGGCTTTGCACAGTTGTCAAAGTCCCAGGATGGTCACTCTTTTCTAGTGAACATCCGGTTGGCTAGATTGATATTAGACATAAGTATTAGTTCCCAGCAAGCCCTTTCATAGGCAGTTATGAGATTTTGTCACATTTTGTCATTTATCTTTTCCCAAATTCCGCCTTTTTCAGAGATTTTTTGCCGTTTTGCATTTTGGGCTTTTAAACCTCACTAAAATTGATTTTACTTGTGTCCCGCTCATCCACATTCTCTCCCACACTCACTTGCCCACTCGCCGTGCCCTCTCTCAGCCTCTACCAGATAGACTAACCTATCTATGTCTATGGATATGACATTACAATCATTATGAATTGGCTATTGTTGTATTGTAGGCCTACATATGTGATTAGGGATTCAATGTCAATCAATGCCATGATTTTCCACAAAAAGACTTACACTGAATGTGGGCGCATCAGTCCCTCTTAAATGTTTCAGTGCTGTTGGAACAGTTGCAGAAATCCATGCCAATGTTTTAAACATTGTTTAAATAGGCCCTTGTTACTTCTAACCTGCTGACAGCAATATGCAGTTGAAGCACCAAATTTATGTGTTTACCAGTATGTTTTAAGACAAGAAATTTGTCAGCATTTCCTGATCGAGAAAATGTTGTTTTCTTTTTCTGCCAGTCCATTGTAGAGGTAGTCTACTTTAGAAATGTTACGCATCAACAAACTCACATGGTGAACGTTCATGATGGTTGTAGGGTTGAGCGCAGTAATTTGGCCAATCAGTGGCTTGTTGTACGGTGGTTTTACTGGAAAATCTGAAAAGGTTATTTTAAAAACAGATTTAAATGTCAAGATGCTAAAAATAGCAAATTCCGTGTGATTTCACATTTATAGGAAAAAGGTGTTTTCATGTCTGGATTCCGTGATTCCGTCCGTGTTTTTTGAAATCATAGGGCCCTACTTTCAGGCCCACTTTGGGCCAAGGTTTGCTGGGTTGAATAGTAGTTATGCTAGTTTACTATCCAATGTAAGCCTAATAAGCTCTGCATGTTCATATTGTAGTTAGCTCATAGCTATAATCTCATTCCAATGTTTCCCAATGTAAAAGCTCATTATCAGAAACAGCCGACCATCCTGACACTCCTCCCGTACACTTGGGGAATCAGACAAATAGAACTCATATAATGGTAGTGTGTGTGGCAGCAATCACCAAGAAGTCAAACAATGGGAAATACTGCAGTTTCCCACACTGCAGTTTCTAAGTACTGGACTAGTGCCTATACCTGCAATCCTGCACCCAGATTCAGGCCCTGAGTGGAGTAGTGAACTTACCCTGTAGATCCCTGAGGCAGGTAGTGAACTTACCCTGTAGATCCCTGAGGCAGGTAGTGAACTTACCCTGTAGATCCCTGAGGCAGGTAGTGAACTTACCCTGTAGATCCCTGAGGCAGGTAGTGAACTTACCCTGTAGATCCCTGAGGCAGGTAGTGAACTTACCCTGTAGACCTGAGAGTCTGTTAGTGAAATTCACTTAGATGAGCGGTCATAGTGCAGCTCTCTAGCTTAAAGGACAAGTTAGGTTTTTTTACAAGCTTTTTACAATTTTTTTTAAAGCCTTGTTTTCTGATCCTTTATGATGAAATACATTGGCTGCACGCAGGTAGAGCAAAGGTTGCGTTTGAATATGGCCGTGGAGAACTCATGAGCTCAATAAGGTTTTTCCTGATTCTGATTCTGATGAGCTCTCCATCTCTGTCGTTGAACGAAATGTTGAATGCGTTTCTGTCTTCATCTCCATCTGAGTCTGTCTCCGTTTTGTATAGTTTAATTGGAGGAGACACATATCACTTGAAAAATCCATAGAAATGTATAGCGGCAGTTCATAACATGAAGATGGAGAAGATGAGAAACTTAAGCCCTGCCCTGCTGTGAAAGTGGCCAATCGCATTGTTGGAGGTGGGATGACTGACAGGGCTTTGACATCTCCAGGAGTATTCAGCTTTATTTGCCGCTCTACTCCAGGCGGACAATTCCAGAGCCATTTGGAGTGGAAATGATCATCAAGCCTGTGCTTGACAAAACCTTGGTTAGCAGAAGTGGTGCGGAAATGGTGTCTCCAACACTACTTTGGTTACTATGGTTACTGTGTGCATGAGCACATCAGACAGGCAGAGAATGTGTGTTGGTTGACTGCTGTAGTCTTTGCATTGAGATCCTGGTAAGACAAAGCGACTCAGCAGCCAACCTGTGTGTTGCTCCTCGTTGAGGTCTGGTGGGCGTATTGCTCCTTGTTGAGTTCTGGTGGGCGTGTTGCTCCTCGTTGAGGTCTGGCGGGCGTGTTGCTCCTCGTTGAGGTCTGGCGGGCGTGTTGCTCCTCGTTGAGGTCTGGCGGGCGTGTTGCTCCTCATTGAGGTCTGGCGGGGTGTGTTGCTCCTCGTTGAGGCCTGGTGGGTGTGTTTCTCCTCATTGAGGTCTGGTGGGGTGTGTTGCTCCTCGTTGAGGTCTGGTGGGCGTGTTGCTCCTCGTTGAAGTCTGGCGGGTGTGTTTCTCCTCATTGAGGTCTGGCGGGGTGTGTTTATCCTCATTGAGGCCTGGCGGGTGTGTTTCTCCTCGTTGAGGTCTGGCGGGGTGTGTTGCTCCTCGTTGAGGTCTGGCGGGGTGTGTTGCTCCTCGTTGAGGTCTGGTGGGGTGTGTTGCTCCTCGTTGAGGTCTGGTGGGGTGTGTTGCTCCTCGTTGAGGTCTGGTGGGGTGTGTTGCTCTTCGTTGAGGTCTGGTGGGTGTGTTGCTCCTCGTTGAGGTCTGGTGGGGTGTGTTGCTCCTCGTTGAGGTCTGGTGGGGTGTGTTGCTCTTCGTTGAGGTCTGGTGGGTGTGTTGCTCCTCGTTGAGGTTGGCCCAGTGAGTCAGTGGAGGATCCTGCACTGCTGGTGCGTGTAAGCTTGCGGCCATTGTGACGTTTGTGTTGTGTATGAATCGGCCTTTACGATATTTGTCGCAGCCTGTAGTTAAACACAGAAGTAAAGAACGTAACCAAGTCCATGGAAAGTGAAATGCATTCTTTAACGTGATGACTAGCAACTCAAACGTCTGACAAGCTGCATTATGTAGACAGCTGTAAAAACATATGTGTATATAGAAATGCTAAAAGACGACATTCATAAAACACTGCACTGTATTTTGGACTGGAATATTCCAGTAGTACTAAAATAAAGTCCTAGTAGTTTTCCTGTCCATAAAAGGTTTTTTCTTTTTTTTTTGTAAAGGTTGAACATGGCTGTGATTTCTAACACTCAAGCCTCACAAGCATTTTCTGCTGTTGACTTTTGCTTATAGGCTACAACTCCATGCAGGACAGTCAAAATAACCTGACTTTAGCTTTGATTAAACTCTATGCTGACATCTTTTTGTCTGGTCTCACATGTCCATGTTCTGTAATAGGCTACATGCTCAACGTTGCATGTGGTTGTGAGTGGCTGTCAATCCTCAGAATAGGGGATTGATGGTCTACTGTGAACTTTTGTCTACCGTCTATAGGAGCCGGTAGTCTCAAACAGTTAGGCTGTTATTTGACTATAGCCCTAATCCTGTGTGTGTGTGTGTGTGTGTGTGTGTTTGCAGTACGGCCTGCCACCATGTCTGTAGAGACCTCTGAGGCACCCATGGAGCCCAGTATGGGCTCAGTGCTCCCTGTCCTTGACCCCAACCCTGACGTTGACCTTAACCTTAACATGACCCCTGGTCCAGAGTCCCCCCCTGACCCTGCTTTTACGGCCCCCCCCACCTTGTCCCCGTCCTCACCCGACACGGCCTCATTACCCCCCCTTGGCCCCCCCACCCCCTCTCCAAACGCCGCCTGCAAGATCATGACCTTCAGACCCACCATGGAGGAGTTCCGCGACTTTGGCAAGTACATCGCCTACATGGAGACGCAAGGAGCTCATCGCGCTGGCCTTGCTAAGGTACACACGCACACAAACAAACACACACACACACGCACACACACTGGGCTGCTGTGACGGTGTGTGTGTGTGTATAGGTGATCCCCCCTAAGGAGTGGAAACCGAGGCGGTCGTACGATACCATCGAAGAGATGACGATCCCCGCCCCCATCATGCAGGTGGTGACTGGCCAATCAGGGCTCTTTACTCAGTACAACATCCAGAAGAAGTCCATGACTGTCGGAGAATACTGCAAACTGGCCAACAGCAAGAAGTGAGTGTGTGTGTGTTGTGTATGTGTGTGTTGTGTGTGTGTGTGTGTGTGTGTGTCTGTCCATGACTGTCGCAGACTACCAGAGGCTAACTGGCCAACAGTAAGAAGTGAGCATGTGCTTGTGTGTCCATGACAGTTGGAGACTACCACAAACCAGCAAACAGCAGGAAGTAAACAAGCTCTCTGCACTGTGTGTGTGTGTGTGTGTGTGTGTGTGTGTGTGTGTGTGTGTGTGTTTTATGACCTGTTATGGCTTCTGATCTGATAGGGTGTGTGTGCATTTGCATTTTTAGTCCTTTGTGATCTAGTGTGTTTTTGTGTGTGTATTCTTCTCTGATTGTGTGTGTGTGTGTGTCTAGGTATTGCACGCCACCACACAAAGACTTTGATGACCTGGAGAGGAAGTACTGGAAGAACCTGACCTTCGTCTCACCCATATATGGTGCTGACATCAGTGGCTCCCTCTACGATCCAGTGAGTGTGTGTGTGTGTGTGTGTGTGTGTGTGTGTGTGTGTGTGTGTGTGTGTGTGTGTGTTTCAGACTGAGAGAGAGAGAGGGTGTGTTTGTGTGTGGGGGAAAGGTGTATGTTATCAGTGTAAAACTGGTGTGTGTGTGTTAGTGCACGCATGTGTGGCCGGCCCTGGTCCTATATCAGGAGAGGAGCCCAACATGGTCAGTCGTACACACTCAAGACTTTAAGATCCAACTCTTAGGAGGGAAGAATTGGATGAATGGACAGACAGACAGGCAGACGGATGAATGGACAGACAGACAGACAGACAGGCAGATGGATGAATGGACAGACAGGCAGATGGACAGACAGGCAGATGGACAGACAGGCAGATGGACAGGCACCAAAGCAAATGAAGGCCAGTTCCCTGTTCCCTGGTTGCATGTTTTCAAACTTGCAGCCTGTTTGTATCCCGTCTTTCTATCTGAGTGAATCTGCTGTCTGACGGACTGTCCTTGCCTGGTTACTTTGCCATCTGGTCACTTTTGAAACGGTGGCTTGTAGCTCCACCTGGTGGTGAGACTGCAGTGTTGCATGTGTGATGTTCACCATCCATCAGGGTAGAGATGGGGTGTACAGACCAGGGGCAACAGAGCTTTGGAATGTGGGAGGGACACACACCTTGATAGCAATAGGCTGGCAGTCCACTGGTGTTTTGTGGTCTGCTGCTATTCTGCCATATCTGGTAGGTGTTTTTTTAAGGTGTTATTAATGGGAAGTTATTAAGAGTTATTACGGTGTTATTAATGGGAAGTTATTAAGAGTTATTAAGGTGTTATAAATGGGAAACACCATGCATGGTGAAATAGCGGAAGCCGACTGCCAGAGAACTGACTAGAAGAAACACCGGCAGACTGCCAGCAGTTTGGCTTCCACTGAGCACCAACCTTTTTCTGTCTGGGCGTCTGCTGGTAGAAAAATTTTAAAGGTGCCCTGCCATACATCTGTAGGGTATTTTGAGTTGTTCTCTGAGGTCTCCAAAAATGGTATGTAACTTTAGTAGGGCTGAAAGCGGTCCAAGGAGACTTAACGGGGATATAGAAGCTATAGAAATAGCCCTTGAGTAAAACGCCTTGGTTTTCCGCCGAGGGTAATTAGCTGTGATTCACTGCTGTAGCTTGTCAGTGTTGCTCTGGCACATTCGGTCAGTATATTTACATTCATTTGCTAATGTCAGAATTGCAGTATTTGGGATGTTGCATTTCAGAGGAAACTGAGGAAGAAATAGTCTATGATACGCACATCCACCAGTTGCTTGGAGATTGTTCAGACTCTTCACAATGGTGAGCTTGTAATGTGCAGGATTTGTCACTAGTCAACGTAACCAGATAACTGCTTCATTATCACAGTGTTGCTGTTACAATCACAGGTGAAATATACAAAGCCTGTTGTATTCAACAAAGTTGACTGCAAAAAAGTGAGCTTTTAAAAATCAGAGATTAGCATGAAATAGCACCATTAGATACAAACAAATCTTGTTTGACCCCAAATGGTCTTGTCATCATCTGAGTTTGAAAATGAAAGTAGTCAGATGACTATTTTATGCAGAAAATATGCTAATTAAACACTAAAATACAAAATCACAATGGATGTGTTCTGGATGTGATCATTTTATTCTTGACGGTGATAATAGCCTACCAGCTGGCGTTCTGGAAGCTTCCACAGACTACTAGGCGTAGCTGACACTAGTAAATTACATAAGTAGGCGTTTCAGATTCCTTGGTCACTGCAGTCCTATATGCTTAATGCTTCATATAACTTATAAATATTATCAGATCAAACTTGACCTCATTCTTGGCCTTTCAATATAGTCTAACTGTTGAACACAAATCTATAATCGTTTTTAATGTCATTGTTGAATTAGGATGAGATGGCTAATGTTAAGATAGCTGACGGACAACATTAATGCCCTAACCTTTCCACAGGGGGGAAAACACCCTGTCCTTACAGTCTATGGGCCTGTGGAGAAATTGTGATTAGCCTACTTTCCATTTTGTAAAAAATCTAAATATGTCCATTGTGTCTGGGGAGGGAGCAGATTGATCATCAGATGAAAAGTTATCTTTAAGTAGCCTAAGCAATAAAGCCTCCTCCTATTTTTTTCATTCAACTATTCAACATCAATTTAACGTGACCTACAGATATTTTTCAGATAGTGTAACAAAAGAATAAGGTTTGCAAAAGCTGGACATTGTGAGACGGCACAGGACTGAAATGACCTCCTGCTTTATGCAGCCTGCACTGATGGTTCACTTCAGTCATAAACTTAATGCAGAGATCACAGGATACCAGACAGGCATAACTGCAGCTGAGGTGGCCACACACACACACACACACACACACACACACACACACATGTTCATAGTTTTTAAGAAGATGTTGACCTGTACATGTATTAAAATATTTTAGATGTTTTCTGTAGTTCTGACGGTGGCATTGATATAATAAGCATCACATCTGCATTAGCATGAGCAGCTAAAAAAAGCAAGTAGGCAAATTCCTCATCAACTGAACAATTGGCCTGTGTCCAGTTTGGTCGCCAGGATGTCTGTCTGTCGAGTCAGATTTCCACATCATATGTCAATGAACAAATTGTTTCAAGTCTTTACAAATATTTGTTCTGTAGCCTAATCTGTAGAGATTCAGAAGAGATATCATTCATTTTGTGACCAAGTTTAAGTCTAGTGGCATAGCTATACCGCAATGAGACATCTTGCTGCCTATAACAAGCCCAATCTTCATTCTGGAGATGTGTTCAGATAGCCTCGCGTCATTAGCAGAGAAGTCTGGAAGTGGCTTATGGCAAGCCTTTTTAACATTTAGCATAACAATGGTATTTTGTCATGCATTGACATTCAGATGCTTTCTGGTCAAAACCTTTCAGCAAGCAGACAGGTGACCCTGTAGTGGTCTAATG
>JAIFZK010000023.1:18515000-18525000 GCA_027481765.1 Tenualosa thibaudeaui | reverse complement strand
CATATCACACACACACACACACACACACACACACTCCATTTTCTCCTCTAATCATGTTCCCAGGAACGAACTCTGAACTGAACTGTCTTGTCTGTCTGCATGTGTGTGTGTTTGTTTATTTGTTTATTGGTTTATTGACTGCTGTTGTCAGCCATATTTTGGCTACTTTTTTCAGTAGGTGGACAGGCAGCATCTACACACACACACACACCTGTGTGTGTACCTCTGTGTACCTCTATCTCGCTAACAAACACACACACACACACACACACACATAAAGTCATCCCTGCCCTCACCAACAATATGCTGTTACTTTATGTGATCCCATAAGTATTTTTCTACAGTAAAGCCAAACACACACACACACACTCAGACACAATCTCCGCTAACTTGCAAGAAGGCACAGCAAACCAGAACCAGTCAGATAAGCATTGTGTGTACAGTCTGTTGTTTGGAGGGCGGGGTGGGGAAGGGGGGGTTTGGAGGTGGGGGTTGGGGGTTCAGGTGTTTCAGTGTCACATGTAGAACTTATATCTGAGAATGCAAACCTAGGAAGACTTGGGCAGAGTGTGTGTGTGTGTGTGTGTGGTTGCTCGCACCTCACCTTTAGAGTCTTCACTGAGGAGCATGTGTGCGTTTGTGAAAAGAATGAGGTGATTTTGCTTTGTCAAATCACACATGCGTGCGCGCACACACACACACACACACAGGAGCATGTGGTGCTGTTTAAGGGTGGGTTATTGTAGAATAATGGATCTGCTATGATTTGTGTCTTTCTAGTGGCTGTTCTGATTTCATTGTTGTCTTGTTTGCTTTCTAAGGTTTTCTTACGTTTTCATTTTGTGAAATTCTTGAAACTGTGTCAAGAGGATGGAAAAAGAGATTGTTTTGACAGATTTATAACTCTTATTTTTTAGAGATTTTAGACACAAAGAATCCAGCTTTTATTCCTGATGTTGACAGTGGGTTTTCAAAGGTTTGTGAAATAAACCAGCTCTTCTGATGGTGCTACCAGGCCCTGTTGGCTACAGCTCCGCCCACTTGTGTTTGTGTCCACTCCGGGTCACAATGCTGCTCACATTCTGTCACCATGACGTCACAGGTTCCGTTGCCATGGCGCTGTTTGTTTACACTGTCTTGTCACAGCATCTGTGGAGTGCAGCACTGTTGGAGAGGATTTCATTCAATTCAGTTCAGTCTTGCTGACACAAGAGGACCCATGGCAGAAAAAGATCACTGAAAATGTAAAATCAGTATCAGATTCTCAGAGATCACACACACATTGCTGTGTCATATCAGTGCTCTGAAATAACACACACACACACACGTTACTGTGTCATAGCAGCGCTCAGAACTGCAGCATATGTGACAGAAGCCCTCAGCCTTGTGTGTGTGTGTGTGTGTGTGTGTGAGGGAGCACAGACTGCAGCATGTGTGTCTGAGAGAAGCTGTCCTGGCTGTCTGTGAATCCAGACTTCAGCATGTGTGTGTATTGGTGTGTGAGAGAAGTATGAGTGTGTGTGTGTGTGTGTGTGTGTGTGTGTGTGTGTGTGTGTGAGAGAGAGGAGCAAAATGGGGAGGAACATCCTGTAATATTGTACTAATAGTAATAACTGGAGATGCAATTCCTGAAGGAATTACCAGTGCATGCAGAGCATTTAAAAAGTAAAACTTAAGTCTATTCAAAGTGACACTGACTTGCAACAAGGGGCAAGTCATGTTGTGTCTGCTAAATGAATAACAGCAATGATTCACTATGAGATCACTAGGTCCTTTCACACTGACCAACATCCCACGATTATTACCCCAATTTCGTGTGTCGCCTGTTCCTTTCACACTGACCGACACAGGGTCGGGTGTCCACTTGACCCGCCTCTGACCCTGGTGTCAGAGTCGAGGGGTGTTCAGGATCACCTGGATGACGACGCATCACCAGTGCAACCCTCGTTTAAAATGCTTTTGTTGAGGAGGTGTATTCAGGTCTTTTTCTTAGGTTATTGAGGGTTTTCCAGTTGCATTGGTTAGATCTGGTAGAAGTTTGTTGGTTGGAGGTTCCCTTGAAACATGAATGAGCTAATGAGCTTCATGTCAAGAGATTTTGCCAATATGGCAAACAGAAATAACTTCTTGTCCAACGTTGTTGTTCAACATTGTTGTATGTGTTAGCACACATAACATTAGCGTCAACACAGAAGTAGAAAAACAACTGCTTAACATTTCCTTACATGGTCCAGCTTTATTGATAATCCACATTCATCTTAAATCCATCATTACCTGTATTTTAGTCATATAGACATAAGCTACAGACCAGCAGACTGCTTAGCTAAGAGATTTGTTTATGCTTTCAAAAGATCTACAGAAAATATCACAAGCTTATGATACTTACTCTTACCCTTATGCAACTCTGCAGAGCTCCCCCTGCTGGCTACCCTGCGCAACTCTCCTAACTCCTCTCCCAATACAGCAACACAGCTTTAGGCAAATAATACGCCTTGCTTTCACACTGCTCGACCCGCAATGAACTCACAGTTTCAGTCCCCGGAATGTAGCAGGTTCTAGTGTGAAAAGGGATTTTGACTCAGCCTGGTTCCCAAACCCCCCCTCTAAACCTCATCTAGATTAATGAGCTGCTACCACCAGTACTTAACGAGCTGCAGCCACCAGTACTTAACGAGCTGCAGCCACCAGTACTTAACGAGCTGCAGCCACCAGTACTTAACGAGCTGCAGCCACCAGTACTTAACGAGCGGGCGGCAGTAGGTCCAGCACTGAAAGAGAGGTGGGTTCAGGGCGGTGTGTTATAGCATCCTGTTGGCCACTCTGAAGCACAAACAGCGGAGAGCAGAGAGATTTCCAAACACAAACCATGACTATACATCACAGAGGTAATGTGTGTGTGTGTGTGTGTGTGTGTGAGAGAGAGAGAGGAGGGAAGGACAGAGAAAGAGGGAAGAGAATGATAGAAAGGAAGAGAGAGGGAAGGGGAGAAGGAGAAAGAGGCAGAATGAGAAAAGGGGGTGTGAGGGAAGGAGGGAGGGAGAGAAGGATAGAGAGAATGGAAAGAAAGAGAAGAAGGGAGAGAAAGATGAGGTGATGGAGAGAGAGAGGAAGGAGGGAGAGAAGGATATAGAGAGGGAGGTGAGCCAGGGAGAGAGAGAGGAAGGAGGGAGTCAGACACAGAGAGAGTTCTGGGTCACTGAGTTGCTTTTAAGCTTGCAGGCCTGCAGCAGCTCCACCATGTGCAATATGCAGAAAGGACAGAGACTGTGTGTGTGTGTGTGTGTGTGTGTGTGTGTGTGTGTGTGTGTGTGTGTGTGTGTGTGTGTGTGTGTGACTCGCACTATAAGGCAAGGCTGGGATGCCTTCACAGCATTGGGTTAGTCTGGTGCTGCACACACACACAGTCTTCATAACTGAGGTGAAGTTCTGATGCAGCTGAGTCAGAGAACGTGTGTGTGTGTGTCTCACTCTTTGCTAATCTGTCTTTAGCCCCCACCCTCAGTACAGTGTGTGTGTGTGTGTGTGTGTGTGTGTGTGACCACCACCTCACTATTAACACTCACATGCAAGATGCCCACATCACATCACCCACTTGGCCAGTGTATGTGTAAGACCCCCACTTCACATCACACACACACACTGGCAGTGAACCTGAGAGTGCACACACACACACACACACACACTGGCAGTGAACCTGAGAGTGCACACACACACACACACACACACTGGCAGTGAACCTGAGAGTGCACACACACACACACACACACACACACTGGCAGTAAACCTGAGAGTGCACACACACACACACACACACAGACAGACAGACAGACACACACACACACACACACACACACACACAGACACACACACACACACACACACACACACACACACTGGCAGTGAACCTGAGAGTGCACACACACACACACACACACACACACACACACACTGGCAGTGAACCTGAGAGTGCACACACACACACACACTGGCAGTGAACCTGAGAGTGCACACACACACACACACACACACTAGCAGTGAACCTGAGAGTGCACACACACACACACACACACACACACACACACTGGCAGTGAACCTGAGAGTGCACACACACACACACACACACACACACACAGACAGACAGACACACACACACACACACACACACAGACAGACACACACACACACACACACACACACACTGGCAGTGAACCTGAGAGTGCACACACACACACACACACACACACACACACACTGGCAGTGAACCTGAGAGTGCACACACACACACACACACACACACACACTCTCTAGAGTGCATTGCCCATCTTATTATGAATCCCAACATCATTGCTGCTGTGCACATCAGTCGCCATGCCGCACTCTCTGAGGATGCTGGGATACACGCATCACTTCCTTGCCTCCGGACCACCTCCCCTCCGCCACGCCACGCCGCGCTACGCCGCGCCACGCCACGCCACGCCACGCCACGCCACGCCACGCTGCCCGTCACCAGAGCTGGAATTTCAGGCGGGGAAAGAGGGGGAGGGGGGAAGAGAAGAAACATTTTCTTTCCTTAATTCCAGGCAAGTGTGCAGAGAACAGGAGGGATTTCATCCCAATCCCAGGGAATTCAATCAGCGCAGTGCGGCGGGACATTTGCAGCCGTGGAGGTCGGCTCTACTTTCTATGCAGCAAGGGAACACATGTCTAGAACCAGGGAACACATGTCTACAACCAGGGAACACATGTCTAGAACCAGCCAGTGACAATGAAGCTATTCAGTTTGGCATCTTAGGAACAACAGCTTACAACACACACACACCTCACCACACACACAGACACCTCACAGCGTGTGTGTGAGAGACCCAGTCCCAGGAGGTGTGTGAGTGTGTGTGTGAGAGTGAGCCACTCCCAGGAGGTGTGTGTGTGCAGTGTGAGTGTGTGTGTTAGAGTGAGCCACTCCCAGGAGGTGTGTGTGTGCAGTGTGAGTGTGTGTGTGTGAGAGTGAGCCACTCCCAGGAGGTGTGTGTGTGCAGTGTGAGTGAGGGCAGCAAAGGCTGGTTTTCCACTTCCTGCCTCATGAGATGTGTCTGACCTCTGACCTCTGTGCTGCATTGAGTGTGTCTGTGTGTGTTTGTTTCTGGCCCCTGCAATGTGTTGAGTGTGTGTGTGTGTGTGTGTTTCTGGCCTCTACACTGCAAATCTCTGTCAGTGTTGCCTGTGTGAGTTGAGGGCTTAATTTAGCATGTGTGTGAATTTCTGTGTGTGTGTGTGTGTGTGTGTGTATATATGTGTGTGTGTATGTGCCTGTGTGTTTGTGTGTGTGTGTATATGTGTGTGTGTGCGTGTGTGTGTATGTGTGTGTGTGTGTGTGCACATACGTGTGTGTGTATATGTGTGTGTGTGTGTGTGTGTGTGTGCATGCACACTCTGGGCACAGGGCTGTGGAGCTGTCTGCTGGGGTGTGAGGCACTCTCCTCTCTCGACTGGTGTTATTGATGGAGCACAGGGATAATTAAAAGCTGGATGCTCAGACATTACTCTCCATTAAGCAGTAATGTGATCAAGGCACATAGGAGGACTTACTTACTGCTAACTGAGACTCCCACACTAGCCAGAGGGGACACTAGTACACTAGTACTCCCTGACCTCAGCTTACTGAGACTCCCACACTAGCCAGAGGGGACACTAGTACACTAGTACTGCCTGTCTTTAGGACAATCCTCCCTGCCTTCAGCTTCCTGAGACTAGACTACACTAGTAGACTAGTACTTTACTTAAGTGCAAGTCGAGATTCTCCTGGTCAAATACTACTACATTTCACTGACAACACTTTCTCAAGGCAACGTCTGTAAGCACTTGTTTTACACAGATACTAAGTTTCCATAAATATGAACACTCAAATAGAGTGCAGATTGAACCCTTGGATTGTGTTCAGATTTGCACCCTTTTGGTTTTGACTGGGTCAAATTGACCCAGGTAATTATTTTGACATGTAGAAACAATAGAAATGTTAAAATTGACAAAACCAATTCAATATATATTGCCCTTAGACTGATCCAAACTCAATCTGATAAAATATCAGACTGTTCTCTGCAGTGTGTGTATCTGGCATTTTGGGGGGAAAGTAAACTTCTATAAAATTACAAAATCTATAAATTACAAAATCATGTTTATCTGGGGAAATGGAGATGAAAGTGAGTGCAATAAAAGACACTGTCCCTCAGTGTGTCCAGCAGCTCCAGTAGATCACTGTGGGGCTCCTAAACCAACCTGCTGTGCGCTATGGTTGCTATGGTTGCTATGGTCTTGCTCTAGATTGTAGATTGCAGTGGGGTTCATCTACTGGCATGCTATGGGGTTCTTTCAGCTTTCTGTGGTGGGTGTCTGGGTACTTTTCTGTGTTTCAATATGTATTTGGGTCAATTTGACCAGAACACCTTTAGAAGGACCTAAATGTTTAGGGGTATTATGGGATGTGTCATAAATGTTTTTTTCATTAACATGTTTCTCTATGAAATTGTTTAAATAATGTAAAATCAATTTGACCCAAACACCACACAAAGGTTAAGTACTTGAGTAGGGTTAGGGTTAGGGTTAGGCACAGACTCAGGGCCACTGATTCAGGATTCACTGATTCACACACACATACACACACACAGCTAGGACTGATGAGCTTGTAACGTTAGCTCCTCTCTCTCAAATCACACACACACACACACACACACACACACACACACACACAGCTAGGACTGATGAGCTTGTAACGTTAGCTCCTCTCTCTCAAATCACACACACACACACACACACACACACACACACACACACACACAGCTAGGACTGATGAGCTTGTAACGTTAGCTCCTCTCTCTCAAATCACACACACACACACACACACACACACACACACACACACACACACACACACACACACACACACACACAGCTAGGACTGATGAGCTTGTAACGTTAGCTCCTCTCTCTCAAATCACACACACACACACACACACACACACACACACACACAGCTAGGACTGATGAGCTTGTAACGTTAGCTCCTCTCTCTCAAATCACACACACACACACACACACACACACACACACACACACACACAGCTAGGACTGGTGAGCTTGTAACATTAGCTCCTCTCTCTCAAATCACACACACACACACACACACACACACACACACACACACACAGCTAGGACTGATGAGCTTGTAACGTTAGCTCTCTCTCTCAAATCCCACACACACACACACACACACACACACACACACACACACACACAGCTAGGACTGATGAGCTTGTAACGTTAGCTCCTCTCTCTCAAATCACACACACACACACACACACACACACACAGCTAGGACTGATGAGCTTGTAACGTTAGCTCCTCTCTCTCAAATCACACACACACACACACACACACACACACACACACACACACACACACAGCTAGGACTGATGAGCTTGTAACGTTAGCTCCTCTCTCTCAAATCACACACACACACACACACACACACACACACACACACACAGCTAGGACTGATGAGCTTGTAACGTTAGCTCCTCTCTCTCAAATCACACACACACACACACACACACACACACACACACACACACACACACACACAGATATGACTGATGAGCTTGTAACGTTAGCTCCTCTCTCAAATCACACATCACACACACACACACACACACACACACACACACACACACAGCTATTTCTGTTGAGATTGTTTCGTTAGATCCTCTCTCTCAAATCACACACACACACACACACACACACACACACACACACACACACAGCTAGGACTGATGAGCTTGTAACGTTAGCTCCTCTCTCTCAAATCACACACACACACACACACACACACACACACACACACACACACAGCTTTGTCTTTTGAGATTTTATATATATCTACTCTCTCTCAAATCACACACACACACACACACACACACACACACACACACACACACACACAGCTAGGACTGATGAGCTTGTAATGTTAGCTCCTCTCTCTCAAATCACACACACACACACACACACACACACACACACACACACAGCTAGGACTGATGACCATGTAACAATAGCTGCTCTCACTCAAATCACACACACACACACACACACACACACACACACACAGCTAGGACTGATGAGCTTGTAACGTTAGCTCCTCTCTCTCAAATCACACACACACACACACACACACACACACACACACACACAGCTAGGACTGATGAGCTTGTAACGTTAGCTCCTCTCTCTCAAATCACACACACACACACACACACACACACACACACACACACACACACAGCTAGGACTGATGAGCTTGTAACGTTAGCTCCTCTCTCTCAAATCACACACACACACACACACACACACACACACACACACACACAGCTAGGACTGATGAGCTTGTAACGTTAGCTCCTCTCTCTCAAATCACACACACACACACACACACACACACACACACACACACACAGCTAGGACTGATGAGCTTGTAACGTTAGCTCCTCTCTCTCAAATCACACACACACACACACACACACACACACACACACACACACACAGCTAGGACTGATGAGCTTGTAACGTTAGCTCCTCTCTCTCAAATCACACACACACACACACACACACACACACACACACACACACAGCTAGGACTGATGAGCTTGTAACGTTAGCTCCTCTCTCTCAAATCACACACACACACACACACACACACACACACACACACACACACAGCTAGGACTGATGAGCTTGTAACGTTAGCTCCTCTCTCTCAAATCACACACACACACACACACACACACACACACACACACACACAGCTAGGACTGATGAGCTTGTAACGTTAGCTCCTCTCTCTCATCATCACACACACACACACACACACACACACACACACACACAGCTAGGACTGATGAGCTTGTAACGTTAGCTCCTCTCTCTCAAATCACACACACACACACACACACACACACACACACACACACACACAGCTAGGACTGATGAGCTTGTAACGTTAGCTCCTCTCTCTCAAATCACACACACACACACACACACACACACACACACACACACACAGCTAGGACTGATGAGCTTGTAAAGATAGCTCCACTCACTCTCACACACACATCACACACACACACACACACACACACACACACACACACACACACAGCTAGGACTGATGAGCTTGTAATGTTAGCTCCTCTCTCTCAAATCACACACACACACACACACACACACACACACACACACACACAGCTAGGACTGATGAGCTTGTAACGTTAGCTCCTCTCTCAAATCACACACACACACACACACACACACACACACACACACACACACACACAGCTAGGACTGATGAGCTTGTAACGTTAGCTCCTCTCTCTCAAATCACACACACACACACACACACACACACACACACACACACACACACAGCTAGGACTGATGAGCTTGTAATGTTAGCTCCTCTCTCTCAAATCACACACACACACACACACACACACACACACACACACAGCTAGGACTGATGAGCTTGTAACGTTAGCTCCTCTCTCTCAAATCACACACACACACACACACACACACACACACACACACACACACACACACAGCTAGGACTGATGAGCTTGTAACGTTAGCTCCTCTCTCTCAAATCACACACACACACACACACACACACACACACACACACACAGCTAGGACTGATGAGCTAGAAATGATAGCTCCTCTCTCTCAAAACACACACACACACACACACACACACACACACACACACACACACACAGCTAGGACTGATGAGCTTGTAACGATAGCTGCTCTCTCTCAAAACACACACACACACACACACACACACACACACACACACACACACACACAGCTAGGACTGATGAGCTTGTAATGTTAGCTTGTCTCTCTAACACAACACACACACACACACACACACACACACACACACACACACACACAC
>JAIFZK010000023.1:18500000-18510000 GCA_027481765.1 Tenualosa thibaudeaui | reverse complement strand
CACACACACACACACACACACGCACACTCGCCCTCATAGTCATAGCAGCAGTGGAATGACACACACGCACACTCCACACATGCACACACACACACACACCCTCCCAAGCATGTACTCTTGCTCTCTGATACACACACACACCCTCCCAAGCACGTACTCTTGCCCTCTGATACACACACACACCCTCCCAAGCATGTAATCTTGCTCTCTGATACACACACACATTTATGCGGCACCAAGAGCTCACCATGTCAGTGAGGCATTTAAGTTTCTGACTGCCCAAGGTTCTGACTGCCCAAGGTTCTGACTGCCCAAAGTTCTGACTGCCCAAGTTTCTGACTGCCCAAGTTTCTGACTGCCCAAGTTTCTGACTGCCCAAGGTTCTGACTGCCCAAAGTTCTGACTGCCCAAGGCCAGAAGCTCTTTTAGCCTGTTGGTTTTGCTCTGAACCTTTTCCCTGATGGCAGTATATTGAATAAGTGCTGGTTCGAATGGTGGGGGTCTTTCATGATCGCCCTGGCTTTGGTGAGGCACCTAGAGCTGACGATAGAGTCCAGGGAGGGGAAGGAACAGCTGATCACCTTCTCTGCTGTTCTGGAGACCCTCTGGAGTCTCTTCTTGTCAGCTGCTGTGCAGCCAGTGTTCCACACAGGGATGGCGTACACCAGCACGCTCTCGATGGTGGCTCTGCAGAAGGACACCAGCAGGTTGGTCTGCAGCCTATTCCATCTCAGGACCCTCAGGAAATGGAGACGCTGCTGGGCTTTCTTGACAAGGGCGATTGTGTTTTTGGTCCAGGACAGGTCCTCAGAGATGTGAGTCCCACAGAACTTGAAGGATGACACCCTCTCTCATAGTCAACTCTCGTCAGCACATTTGATGATATTATTACAGGGGTGTGTGGGGGTGCAGTCACTGGTGTAGATGGGCTCAGCACACATCCCTGTGGTGGTCCAGTGCTGAGTGTCAGGGGTGTGTGGGGGTGCAGTCACTGGTGTAGAGGGCTCAGTACACATCCCTGTGGTGGTCCAGTGCTGATGATATTATTACAGGGGTGTGTGTGGGTGCAGTCACTGGTGTAGATGGTGTACAGGAGAGGGCTCAGGACACATCCCTGTGGTGGTCCAGTGCTGAGTGTCAGGGGTGTGTGGGGGTGCAGTCACTGGTGTAGATGGGCTCAGTACACATCCCTGTGGTGGTCCAGTGCTGATGATATTACTACAGGAGAGGGCTCAGTACACATCCCTGTGGTGATCCAGTGCTGAGTGTCAGGGTGGATGATGTCCGGTTACCAGTCTTGACAGATTGTGAGCGGTCAGTGAGGAAGTCTTGTTCCATACACATGCTGGGGGGGTTGTCTAAGTCAGCCAGCTTGGCTATGAGGATGACTGGTATGATGGTGTTAAAGGCCGAGCTGAAGTTGATGAAGAGCATCTTTACTGAGGTTCCAGGCTTCTCCAGGTGCTGCAGGGCAAAGTAGAGGGTAGTGGTGATTTTCTTTTAATAAAAATAGGTAATTACATCCTGTCCCATTTAGTAAACACAAGCAGCAATGCAGCAAGTCAGTTCAGTAACTTACAGAGAGCCTCAGCAGGGACCTTAGAATTGGAGTAATGTGGATGGTTCATTTAAATCTTGTAAAAACCCAGCTGTGATCTGTTCTTCACATAGTTGTGCTTTTGGTTATGATAGTAAGTGATAGTAAGTGATAGTAACGGGGGAATATCAGTGCTGGCAGTTTAGACTTCCTTCCCTTTGTTTTGTTCAGAGAAATGAAAAGAAATGTAAAGAAATAACATGATTAATTAATCTCACAGTTGTCATACAAACAAATTTTTGAACCACACGCACACTTACACACACACATGCACACACATGTACACACACACACATACACACACGTACACACATGTACACACACACACACACACACACACACACACACACGTACACACAAAACACGGGTGAGGTGGCTGAGGAGAACCCGTGTTGGAATCTCTGCAAACACAGAAATCATATGTAATAAACAGGAGCAGGGAGAGAAATGATATATAATAAATAATTGACCTTTGCTCCAGCACAGTTTCTCAGCTCCCCATCCCCCCGACAGCTCAAGTGTCAACAAGGGAAATTGGAAAGGACTAATTCTTCAGAGTGTAAAATAAATTACTTTTCATACATGTTCTTGAATATGACAAATTGATTTTGCTGGAAAGGAGAGGAAAAGCTGCAATTTTGCAAACACGCTCGCGATTGTAATTGAAGCCATATAGCCGAGGGGGTGGAACGGTGGTTGTGGTGGTGATGGGGTTGGCGGGTGGCGGGTTGCGGGTTGTGGTCTAATTTGTAGCGTTAGCGGCAGTGCTGCTTTTTCAGTCAGCCAATAAAATGCTGCTAAATCATCTTGCAGGAGTGAGGAAGAGAGGGAGAGAGGGAGAGAGAGAGGAAGAGAGGGAGAGAGAGAGGGAGAGAGAGAGGGAAAGAGAGAGAGAGGGAGAGAGGGAGGTAGAGAGAAGGGGGGGAAGAGTGATTATTCAATACGAGGCGTGTGAGCGGGTGAGATGTTGCATGCCGATAGGAGTGCTCTGAATATTGCTTGTTGATGCGCTTAATGTTCTGCCATCCCCATGGAGACACACACACGCACACACACACACACACGCACACACACACTCTAAGTGATGGCAACCAGAGGCCTTTCATGTGGGGCGTAGGGGAAGGACTTCATTATTTGGGGAGGGGAAGGGCAGCGGTACAGTTTGAAATGGACTTTTTGTACCACACATCTCACACACACATCTCACTCACACACACACATATACACACACACACACACACACATATACACACACACACACACATATACACACACACACATCTCACTCACACACACACACACATATACACACACACACATCTCACACACACACACACACATATACACACACACACATCTCACTCACACCCACACGCACACCCACACGCGCACACACACACACACACCGCACACACACACACACACATCTCACTCACACACACACACACACACACACACACACACACACACACACTTCATACACACATCTATGATATTCATCTGTTATTTTCCCTCATCCGCTGGAAATGAGAAATACTATCTTCTAAATGGCTGATGGCGTGACAATTAATTCCGTATTAGAGTTGCTTCCTAGACTTTACTACATATAAGCCTCGGAGTGGGAAGTGGGAAATGCCTGTGGCCACATCATCCTCTCAGTGTGCTGACAGAGTGGATTGAGTGGTTTTAGTCAGCCCCTGCAGGTACGCTCAGATGAGACCCTTACAGATATGCTCAGATGAGGCCCTTACAGGTACACTCAGGTAAGACCCTTACAGGTACACTCAGGTAAGACCCTTACAGGTATGCTCAGGTGAGACCCTTACAGGTATGCTCAGATGAGTATGTATATACTACCCAAACATTATGTCCAATGTTAGTGGCTACATAATTGTTAGTGTTTGCATTGATTGATTGTAGTATTAATTATACTAGTGGTGAATCTGCAGGTTGCAAACAAATATTATTGGTTTATTTATTTAGTTTAGCAAATCAAATACAAATGTAATGAAAGCAGTGTAATGGACACCAAACATCAAATGTATTTTACAATTTACATTACATAAACATAACTTAAAATAATACATGAATAACCAAACATGAATAATTAAATTATTGATTTAATTATCAATAATGAACTCCTCTTTTTTGTTTGTTTACTGTTTTAATGAGACACCAGGCTTTTGTTTTCACCACATACAGTATTATATATAAAATGTGCATGATGATTTCATTGCCGTATATGACAACTTCTTTAAAAAGTGAGCAAAAAATGAGTTCTTAGAGTACAAGCAATATTTGCGGATTAGAAGTGAATTAATGTGAATATTTGTTGTATTTATTTTACTTTAGAACACAACAATGATTAGTAAAATAATGAAAATTACTTTGTTGAAACATAATTTACTTTCATAAGAAAATGTGAAAAGTGTTGAAAAATATATTTGTATTTCAAATTCACAATATTTTACAACAGCAGAATTGATGAAAATGCAGCAACCATTGATTTTGTTTTAATAACTCAGTGCCTAAAGTTTCCTAAGAGTGCTTCTGACCATGTGTAGATGTTGATCTTATCTGAGAACAAATCCCATTAAGAAAACATTGGTGAATACCAGAGTCTTTGTGAAAAGTGTGTTAAGTGGGTTTAAGAACAGATGTCTTTGTAAGAATGATTGGTGAAAGAGGACCATTGTTCTTTGTGCTACGATGTGTATTTTTAATATCTAAGCCAGTGGTTGTCAAACTGGGGTACGACTATGCAGAATAAATCTGTTAATGTGTTCTCAGCTCTTACCAGCATAAAGATAACATAGAAAAAGATATTACTCTCAGACTATGCCCAATACAACCAAACTGCTTCTATGCTGATGCCTACCATATGATGTGTTCACATTTTGTTTATTTATGGGAAAATATGAATTGTTCTAGCAAGCAGTTTGTGATGCAGAGGTGCTCGGTAGGGTGTCACAGGGGGTACATAACAGTTCAGTGTTTGGGAACCACGGTCCTAACAGTTCAGTGTTTGGGGACCACAGTCCTAAGCACACAGTCCTGAGCCAATCCCAGGCTGTCAAGAAACCAAACTCTCCCCCCTCTCTCCCACCACCTCCTCTCTGCCCCCCAACAAACTCTGGACTCAAAAGTTGCTGCTGTTTTTGTTTATAGCAATAATTTTTTTGCACTATTATAACACATCTTTATACACTATTATAACACATCTTTATACACTATTACAACATATCTTTATACACTATTACAACACATCTTTATACACTATTATAACATATCTTTATACACTATTATAACACATCTTTATACACTATTATAACATATCTATACACTATTACATTTGCACATCATTCCGCACTATCACAACTATCCGCACTCTTGTTTTTGTGTCCTGATCTTACCTTGTTTACTGTGTTGTGTTTGGGAAATTGTCCTTATCTCTTGTGCACCTTTTTACTTTAGTGTTGGGAAATAACTTTTTCTTCACAGTGAGACAGAGAAGCATACTATTCATTCCTCTGTATGTGTGGTACGTGTGGACAAATTGACAATAAAGCTGACTTTGACTTCCAACGTCGTTTGGAAACCAATACAAAACACCTGTGTGCTTTTCAACTTTTATTGATGATTGATATGACTGATGAATCCACAGTTGTACAGAGCACTTTTAATGACTCTTAAGCTTGTGGTTATTGTCCTCGGCACTTTTAAAACCAAAGTGTGTGTGTGTGTCTGTGTGTGTGTGGTGCGTGTGTATACTGACACAGAGACAAAGATGACTGAGTTGGCTAATCTAAGAGATTAAGGTAGAATGCTGTAGAAAGCTACAGTGTCTCAGCAGCGCCCCCTGTCTCTGGAGCATAGTAGCACCTTAGGCTTCAAAGTTTACCCCTGTAAGGAACATCACAAAAGTGTCTTAATCAACTGGACCTTTTCTCCTGAAATGCAGTCTTTGCGTGGACATTGACACACACAGATTCTTACAGCACACACACTGACACATACTCTGCAATGCATCTGATTGATTGATGAGTGTCTGTAGCTCCACTCTGTCTGGTGTCCCTCTCTTCGCTAACACTAACAGACCTCTTTCCACTCCACTTGGGTTGTTTCAACATCCATTCAACGTTCCAACCCTCTCCATGCCCGCTGCATTGAGAGTGAGTCCCTGCACTGATTGTCTCCATGGCAACCATACTGTGAGTCTCTGCACTGATTGTCTCCATGGCAACCGCACTGTGAGTCTCTGCACTGATTGTCTCCATGGCAACCGCACTGTGAGTCTCTGCACTGGACTGTCTCCATGGCAACCACACTGTGAGTCTCTGCACTGGACTGTCTCCATGGCAACCGCACTGTGAGTCCCAACTCTGGACCACTGAAGGCTGGGTGCCTAGCGGAACTAAACACCTAAACTCAAATTGTCAGTGCAGCGCGTTGCATAACGCATCAATAAATTAATTGCATAACGCATCCTCAATAAATGATAGCAAGTGACCTTTTTAATGAGGTGTGAAAAAACAAAAACACCTGAAATAAGCTTAAGCTTAACTGGCCTATAGGGTTAATAGGGTTAGTCACTGGAGGCTTCTTTTCATTACTCTCACCCTTCAGTTCCTTGCTCAAGATGCCTTCAGGCTGTTTTCTCTCAACGGCTTCTGTGTGTGTGTGTGTGTGTGTGTGTGTGTGTGTGTGTGTGTGTGTGTGTGTGTGTGTGTGTGCAGATTGTGAGGATTTAAACCCTAAATCCTCAGTTCCCCACCTAATCCACATTAGCCAATCACAGACAGAGTAGGAGTGTCATGTGAGTGTCTCTCTTTCCTCAGTCCTTCACTACCAGAATGTATTTCTCTTTCCTCAGCCCTTCTCTTTCACATGTACCCCTTGTCTCCTCCTCTCTTTCTCTCTCTCTATTTCTCTCCATCTCTCTTCCCCTCTCTCTATTTCTCTCCATCTCTCTCTCTCTCTCCCTCTCTCTTCCCCTCTTCCAAATGGGAGGTGTCTCCTCTGTGATCTCTTCTCTTCTGAATCATATCCTCATCAAGGATGGAGAGAAGGGGTGTGAGAGGGAGAGAGGGAGAGTGAGAGGGGGAAAACAGACAGAGTGTCCCTGAAGATCATTTGTGCTATGACTCGGCCCCCCTCGACAGCACTCTCTTAACCCCTCCCTGGTGACACTCCTCTAACCCCTCCCTGGTGACACTCCTCTAACCCCTCCCTGGTGACACTCCTCTAACCCCTCCCTGGTGACACTCCTCTAACCCCTCCCTGGTGACACTCCTCTAACCCCTCCCTGGTGACACTCTCTTAACCCCTCCCTGGTGACACTCCTCTAACCCCTCCCTGGTGACACTCCTCTAACCCCTCCCTGGTGACACTCCTCTAACCCCTCCCTGGTGACACTCCTCTAACCCCTCCCTGCCACTCAACACTCGATCTCTCCTTTCATCCCTGCACATCACAACACCCAACCCAGCACAACCCAGCACAACCCAGCACAACCCAGCCCAACACAACCCAACAGAGCCCAGCACAGCACATCACATCACAACCCAGCACATCACAACCCAGCACATCACAACCCAGCCCAACACAACCCAACAGAGCCCAGCACAGCACATCACATCACAACCCAGCACATCACAACCCAGCACATCACAACCCAGCCCAACACAACCCAACAGAGCCCAGCACAGCACATCACATCACAACCCAGCACATCACAACCCAGCCCAACCCAGCCCAACACAACCCAACAGAGCCCAGCACAGCACATCACATCACAACCCAGCACATCACAACCCAGCCCAACCCAGCCCAACACAACCCAACAGAGAGAATCACCTGACTGAAAGTGAGACACACGTGAGAGTAGGACTCACTCAGGTTTATAAATATGCAGACAGAAGAAGAGAAGGAGAGAGCCAGAGAGAAAGGGGAGAAGAGAGAGATTAGGAAAGTAGGATGTTACTTTGTAAACTTTCTTGTAAAGGCTTTCCTGTGAATCCCCCTCTTCCTCTCTCTCTCTCTCTCTCTCTCTCTCTCTCTCTCTCCAGGAGCTGAATAATGAGTCCAAAACGAAAAGTCAGTTCATCTGTGTGTGATAAACTAAAGCTGGAGGGATTCTGAGGACTGGCTTAACGACAGCCAACCTCCTCAGGACATCACTCACACACACACACACACACACACACACACACACACACACACTCTCCTCATTCTCCCACCTCGCGAGAAATGCTTAGTCAGCACAAAACCAGCCACCCTCTTAAGACAGGAAGGTGGGATTGCTGCAGAGAGAGGGAGAGAACAGTGTGTGTGTGTGTGTGTGTGCGTGTGCATGTGTGTATTCATCTCCCTCCTCGCCCTTTCTCCTCCTCCTCCTCTCCTCCACTCTTCCTCCTCCTCCTCTCACTGTGCCCTTCACGGAAAGAAACCTCATGGGTTTGATCTAAGGGGCAAGACCAGTCAGTGGAAAAGCAGCTATAACATAATTCTAAACATAATGTCCCATCAGTATCATATGTTATAACACACATATAACCCAGTTATTATTGTGAACTGCACATGTAACACTTCATCACTATGTATTAGTGTGGATTTGACTTATAGGTGATATATGGAAGTGATGATGATGACGATGATGATGACGATGATGACGAAGATGATGACCATGAGAAGGATGCTGTGGATGAGTTGGACACTAGATGGTGCTCTGTAGGGCTTAAGGGAGGAGTGTGTGTTGTGTCACTAGATGGTGCTCTGTAGGGCTTAAGGCGTCCAGTTTATTTGGGCTATTGCACTCATCCATCAGTCTGGTCAGCAGCAGGACAAGCTGGAGAGAGGAGTGTGTGTGTGTGTGTGTGTGTGTGTGTGTGTGCAGGCAGCTCCACAGCAACCTGAAGATTCATGGTGGGTCTTCTACCTGAACACACTGGATTCTATCCCACACAATAGTGCATCTGCCTTTCACTCTCTCTGGCTCTCTCTCTTGCACACAAAGGCTGGTGTTCATGAGTTGGTGTGGTGAGTGTGGTTGTGTGTGTGCATTAAAATGTAGGTTGTTGTGTCAACTGTACAGCTGTTGTTGTCTCGACATGAGTGAGGGCTCAGTTGCACCCTTTCTGAGCTCTTTCCTAAAGTCGACACACACACACACACACACTTTGCGACAGGAAATTCCCCAGAGTGTGTAGCTTTGTGACGTGAAACACTGGAGAAGCATAGAAACGTCAAACACACACCTGTAAACAACTTACAATTACCAAGAAACGGCAACAGAAACATGAGTTGTTGTTATCACAGGTGGTGATTTATCCCAGTCATGCAAACAGCAAGGTGAGCACTCACAGCCTTGCAAACTCACTCACTAAACAGTGTTAGTTAGTTAGGCCGTGAGGGCTCAGGGCTTAGTTTACAGGGAGGACTCAAACTCAGCCAGCAGATCTGCTCTAAATGGCCACTCACTCTCCATCCAGTGAATCAGCCATCTTGGTGTTGCTCCCAATCTCAGCAATGACTCTGACTCCCTCCCTCTAGTCTGCAGCATTGCTCTCTGCACACACCGAAACATGTCCAGACTTTCTGCTGTGCTCAGTGTACTCACTGTAACTCAGCTTTGTTAGATTCGGTGGGACTAAAACAGGAACCCAAATGCAGATCAGCACGGTTTATTTCACAATGAGCAAGAACTATACAAAAGTCAGTACGCAGTGGAAGAAAGCCCAGGAGATCTTGGTAATTTCTCAATAGCAAACACTGTACAAAAACAGTACGCAGTGGAAGAAAGCTCAGGAGATCTTGGTAATATCACAATGGCAAAAACTATACAAAAACAGTACGTAGTAGGAGAAAGCTCAGGAGATCTCGGTAAAGCAAAAACACACAATTAATCCAACAAAGGGTTTCCAGAAACAGGTATAAAAAAAAAAGCAGAGGTTCGGGAAAATAGAGGAAACTCAAAAACTTCCAAAAGGTACAACAACAGTTATCCAAACTTCTTCAAAGGTTCAGGAAGAAACAAAAAACTCCACGAGGCAGACGCGAGAAACGAGAGCAGGTAAAAACACGGAAAACAGAACTCATGGGTAGGTGAGCAGACTATATACAGACTTACAATAGGCGGGAAACGAGATCAGATGATCAGACAAGGAACAGGGAAAAGACTGGGGTTTATATAGGGGACAGGAGCACTAGGACAAACAGGGGGCAGCTGATACTCATTATGGGGAAAAACAGAATCATGAGGAGCAGGTGTAGAGCAGGGGAGGAGAAAGGGGCAGGGCAGGCAACAGAACAGAAGCACATGGTAGACAGAAACAAACACAAGGGCTGCAGTGCATAGATAGTCCAGTGGGGGGCCAAGGTCTCAGGAGGGGAATCGTGGTGGTA
>JAIFZK010000023.1:18487500-18495000 GCA_027481765.1 Tenualosa thibaudeaui | reverse complement strand
GTGTGATAGTGTGTGTAGTGTGTGTAGTGTGTGATGGTGTGATAGTGTGTGATAGTGTGTGATAGTGTGTAGTGTGTGATAGTGTGTGATAGTGTGTAGTGTGTGTAGTGTGTGATAGTGTGTAGTGTGTGATAGTGTGATAGTGTGTAGTGTGTGATAGTGTGTAGTGTGTGTAGTGTGTGATAGTGTGTGATAGTGTGTAGTGTGTGATAGTGTGTAGTGTGTGTAGTGTGTGTGTGTGATAGTGTGGAGTTTGTGATAGTGTGTAGTGTGTTATAGTGTGTAGTGTGTGATATTGTGTGAGTGTGTGATAGTGTGTGATAGTGTGTGTGATGTGTGATAGTGTGTGTGATAGTGTGAGTGAGTGTGTGATAGTGTGTGATAGTGTGTAGTGTGTGATAGTGTGTAGTGTGTGATGGTGTGATAGTGTGTGATAGTGTGTAGTGTGTGATAGTGTGTGATAGTGTGTGATAGTGTGTGATAGTGTGTAGTGTGTGATAGTGTGTGATAGTGTGTAGTGTGTGATAGTGTGTGTTAGTGTGTGTGTGTGTGTGTGTGTAGTGTGTGATAGTGTGTAGTGTGTGTGTGTGTGTGTATGTGTGTGTGTGTGTGATAGTGTGTGATAGTGTGTAGTGTGTGATAGTGTGTGATAGTGTGTAGTGTGTGATAGTGTGTGATAGTGTGTAGTGTGTGATAGTGTGTAGTGTGTGATAGTGTGTAGTGTGTGATAGTGTGTGATAGTGTGTAGTGTGTGATAGTGTGTAGTGTGTGATAGTGTGTGATAGTGTGTAGTGTGTGATAGTGTGTAGTGTGTGATGGTGTGTGTGTGTGATAGTGTGTGTGTGTGTGTGTGTGTGTGTGTGTGTGTGTGTGTGTGTGTAGTGTGTGATAGTGTGTAGTGTGTGATAGTGTGTTGTGTGTGATAGTGTGTGATAGTGTGTAGTGTGTGATAGTGTGTAGTGTGTGATAGTGTGTAGTGTGTGATAGTGTGTGATAGTGTGTGATAGTGTGTAGTGTGTGATAGTGTGTAATGTGTGATAGTGTGTGATAGTGTGTAATGTGTGATAGTGTGTGATAGTGTGTAGTGTGTAGTGTGTGATAGTGTGTGATAGTGTGTAGTGTGTGATAGTGTGTAGTGTGTGATAGTGTGTAGTGTGTGATAGTGTGTAGTGTGTGATAGTGTGTGATAGTGTGTAGTGTGTGATGTTGTGATAGTGTGTGTGTGTGATAGTGTGTGAGTGTGTGTGTGTGATAGTGTGTGTTGTGTGATAATGTGTGTTAGTGTGTGATAGTGTGTAGTGTGTGATGGTGTGTGATAGTGTGATAGTGTGTAGTGTGTGATAGTGTGTAGTGTGTGTGTAGTGTGTGATAGTGTGTAGTGTGTGATAGTGTGTAGATGTGTGATAGTGTGTGATGAGTGTGATAGTGTGTGATAGTGTGTAGTGTGTGATATAGTGTAGTGTGTGTGTGTGATAGTGTGTAGTGTGTGATAGTGTGTAGTGTGTGATAGTGTGTAGTGTGTGATAGTGTGTGTAGTGTGTGATAGTATGTAGTGTGTGATAGTGTGAGATAGTTTGTAGTGTGTGATAGTGTGTAGTGTGTGCTAGTGTGGAGTGTGTGATAGTGTGTGATAGTGTGTAGTGTGTGATAGTGTGTAGTGTGTGATAGTGTGTGTAGTGTGTGATAGTGTGTAGTGTGTGATAGTGTGTAGTGTGTGATAGTGTGTAGTGTGTGATAGTGTGTGATAGTGTGTAGTGTGTGATAGTGTGTGATAGTGTGTGATAGTGTGTAGTGTGTGATAGTGTGTAGTGTGTGATAGTGTGTGATAGTGTGTGATAGTGTGTGATAGTGTGTAGTGTGTGATAGTGTGTAGTGTGTGATAGTGTGTGATAGTGTGTGATAGTGTGTGATAGTGTGTGATAGTGTGTGATAGTGTGTAGTGTGTGATAGTGTGTGATAGTGTGTGATAGTGTGTAGTGTGTGTAGTGTGTGATAGTGTGTGGTAGTGTGTAGTGTGTGATAGTGTGTAGTGTGTGATAGTGTGTAGTGTGTGATATTGTGTGATAGTGTGTGATAGTGTGATAGTGTGTGATAGTGTGTGATAGTGTGTGATAGTGTGTAGTGTGTGTAGTGTGTGATAGTGTGTAGTGTGTGATGGTGTGTAGTGTGTGTAGTGTGTGATAGTGTGTAGTGTGTGATAGTGTGTGATAGTGTGTAGTGTGTGATAGTGTGTGATAGTGTGTAGTGTGTGATAGTGTGTAGTGTGTGTAGTGTGTGATAGTGTGTAGTGTGTGTAGTGTGTGATAGTGTGTAGTGTGTGATAGTGTGATAGTGTGTAGTGTGTGATAGTGTGTAGTGTGTGTAGTGTGTGATAGTGTGTGATAGTGTGTAGTGTGTGATAGTGTGTAGTGTGTGATAGTGTGTGAGATAGTGTGATAGTGTGTGTAGTGTGTGATAGTGTGTAGTGTGTGATAGTGTGTGGTGTGTAGTGTGTGATAGTGTGTAGTGTGTGTAGTGTGTGATAGTGTGTGATAGTGTGTAGTGTGTGATAGTGTGTGATAGTGTGATAGTGTGTGATAGTGTGTAGTGTGTGATAGTGTGATAGTGTGTGATAGTGTGTAGTGTGTGATAGTGTGTAGTGTGTGATAGTGTGTGATAGTGTGTGATAGTGTGTGATTGTGTGTAGTGTGTGATAGTGTGTGAGTAGTGTGATAGTGTGTGATAGTGATGTGTCTAGTGTGTGATAGTGTGTGATAGTGTGTGATAGTGTGTATTAGTGTGTAGTGTGTGATAGTGTGTGATAGTGTGTGATAGTGTGTGATAGTGTGTGATAGTGTGTGAGTGTGTGATAGTGTGTGTAGTGTGTTGTGTGTTATTGTGTGTGATAGTGTGTGATAGTGTGTGATTGTGTGTAGTGTGTAGTGTGTGATAGTGTGTGATAGTGTGTAGTGTGTGATAGTGTGTAGTGTGTGATAGTGTGTGATAGTGTGATAGTGTGTGATAGTGTGTAGTGTGTGATAGTGTGTGATAGTGTGTGATAGTGTGTAGTGTGTGATAGTGTGTGATAGTGTGTGATAGTGTGTAGTGTGTGATAGTGTGTAGTGTGTGATAGTGTGTGATAGTGTGTGATAGTGTGTAGTGTGTGATAGTGTGTAGTGTGTGATAGTGTGTGATAGTGTGTGATAGTGTGTAGTGTGTGATGGTGTGTAGTGTGTGATAGTGTGTAGTGTGTGATAGTGTGTAGTGTGTGATAGTGTGTAGTGTGTGATAGTGTGTGATAGTGTGTAGTGTGTGTAGTGTGTGATAGTGTGTGATGGTGTGTAGTGTGTGATAGTGTGTAGTGTGTGATAGTGTGTGATAGTGTGTAGTGTGTGATGGTGTGTGATAGTGTGATAGTGTGTGATAGTGTGTAGTGTGTGATAGTGTGTAGTGTGTGATAGTGTGTAGTGTGTGATAGTGTGTGATAGTGTGTGATAGTGTGTAGTGTGTGATAGTGTGTGATAGTGTGTAGTGTGTGATAGTGTGTGATAGTGTGTGATAGTGTGTAGTGTGTGATAGTGTGTGATAGTGTGTGATAGTGTGTGATAGTGTGATAGTGTGTGATAGTGTGTAGTGTGTGTAGTGTGTGATAGTGTGTGTGATAGTGTGTAGTGTGTGATAGTGTGTGATAGTGTGTAGTGTGTGATAGTGTGTGATAGTGTGATAGTGTGTGATAGTGTGTAGTGTGTGATAGTGTGTGATAGTGTGTAGTGTGTGATAGTGTGTAGTGTGTGATAGTGTGTGATAGTGTGTAGTGTGTGATAGTGTGTGATAGTGTGATAGTGTGTGATAGTGTGTAGTGTGTGATAGTGTGTAGTGTGTGATAGTGTGTGATAGTGTGTAGTGTGTGATAGTGTGTAGTGTGTGATAGTGTGTAGTGTGTGATAGTGTGTGTGTGTGATAGTGTGTAGTGTGTGTAGTGTGTGTAGTGTGTGATAGTGTGTGATAGTGTGTAGTGTGTGTAGTGTGTGATAGTGTGTAGTGTGTGATAGTGTGTGATAGTGTGATAGTGTGTGATAGTGTGTAGTGTGTGTAGTGTGTGTAGTGTGTGATAGTGTGTAGTGTGTGATAGTGTGTTGTGTGTGTAGTGTGTGATAGTGTGTGATAGTGTGTAGTGTGTGATAGTGTGTAGTGTGTGATAGTGTGTGATAGTGTGTAGTGTGTGATAGTGTGTGATAGTGTGTGATAGTGTGTGATAGTGTGTAGTGTGTGATAGTGTGTGATAGTGTGTGATAGTGTGTAGTGTGTAGTGTGTGATAGTGTGTGATAGTGTGTAGTGTGTGATAGTGTGTAGTGTGTGATAGTGTGTGATAGTGTGTAGTGTGTGTAGTGTGTGATAGTGTGTGATAGTGTGTAGTGTGTGATAGTGTGTATTGTGTGATAGTGTGTTTAGTGTGTGATAGTGTGTAGTGTGTGATAGTGTGTGATAGTGTGTGATAGTGTGTAGTGTGTGATAGTGTGATAGTGTGTAGTGTGTGATAGTGTGTGATAGTGTGTAGTGTGTGATAGTGTGTGATAGTGTGTAGTGTGTGATAGTGTGTAGTGTGTGATAGTGTGTGAGTGTGTGTGTGTGTGTGATAGTGTGTGTGAGTGTGTGTAGTGTGTGATAGTGGTGACGGTGTGATAGTGTGTGATAGTGTGTAGTGTGTGATAGTGTGATAGTGTGTGATAGTGTGTAGTGTGTGATAGTGTGTGATAGTGTGTGATAGTGTGTAGTGTGTGATAGTGTGTGATAGTGTGTAGTGTGTGATAGTGTGTGATAGTGTGTGATAGTGTGTGATAGTGTGTAGTGTGTGTAGTGTGTGATAGTGTGTAGTGTGTGATAGTGTGTAGTGTGTGATGGTGTGTGATAGTGTGTGATAGTGTGTAGTGTGTGTAGTGTGTGATAGTGTGTAATGTGTGATAGTGTGTGATAGTGTGTAATGTGTGATAGTGTGTGATAGTGTGTAGTGTGTAGTGTGTGATAGTGTGTGATAGTGTGTAGTGTGTGATGGTGTGTAGTAGTGTGTGATAGTGTGTGATAGTGTGTAGTGTGTGATAGTGTGTGATAGTGTGTAGTGTGTGATAGTGTGTGATAGTGTGTAGTGTGTGATAGTGTGTGATAGTGTGTAGTGTGTGATAGTGTGTGATAGTGTGTGATAGTGTGTAGTGTGTGATAGTGTGTGATAGTGTGTAGTGTGTGATAGTGTGTGATAGTGTGTAGTGTGTGATAGTGTGTGATAGTGTGTGATAGTGTGTGATAGTGTGTAGTGTGTGATAGTGTGTAGTGTGTGATAGTGTGTGATAGTGTGTGATAGTGTGTAGTGTGTGATAGTGTGTGATAGTGTGTAGTGTGTGTAGTGTGTGATTGTGTGTGTAGTGTGTGATAGTGTGTAGTGTGTGATAGTGTGTGATAGTGTGTAGTGTGTGATAGTGTGTAGTGTGTGATAGTGTGTGATAGTGTGTAGTGTGTGTAGTGTGTGATAGTGTGTGATAGTGTGTGATAGTGTGTAGTGTGTGATAGTGTGTGATAGTGTGTAGTGTGTGATAGTGTGTAGTGTGTGTAGTGTGTGATAGTGTGTGGTAGTGTGTAGTGTGTGATAGTGTGTAGTGTGTGATAGTGTGTAGTGTGTGATAGTGTGTGTAGTGTGTGATAGTGTGTGATAGTGTGTAGTGTGTGATAGTGTGTGATAGTGTGTAGTGTGTGATAGTGTGTAGTGTGTGATAGTGTGTGATAGTGTGTAGTGTGTGATAGTGTGTGATAGTGTGTAGTGTGTGATGGTGTGTAGTGTGTGATAGTGTGTGATAGTGTGTAGTGTGTGATGGTGTGTAGTAGTGTGTAGTGTGTGATAATGTGTGTTAGTGTGTAGTGTGTGATAGTGTGTGATAGCGTGTAGTGTGTGATGGTGTGTAGTGTGTGATAGTGTGTAGTGTGTGATGGTGTGTAGTGTGTGATATGTGTGATAGTGTGTGATAGTGTGTGATAGTGTGTAGTGGGTGAGTGTGTAGTGTGTGATAGTGTGTAGTGTGTGATAATGTGTGTTAGTGTGTGATAGTGTGTAGTGTGTGATGGTGTGTAGTGTGTGATAGTGTGTAGTGTGTGATAGTGTGTGATAGTGTGTAGTGTGTGATAGTGTGTAGTAGTGTGTAGTGTGTGATAATGTGTGTTAGTGTGTGATAGTGTGTAGTGTGTGATGGTGTGTAGTGTGTGATAGTGTGTAGTGTGTGATAGTGTGTGATAGTGTGTAGTGTGTGATAGTGTGTAGTGTGTGATAGTGTGTAGTGTGTGATAGTGTGTGATAGTGTGTAGTGTGTGATAGTGTGTGATAGTGTGTAGTGTGTGATAGTGTGTAGTGTGTGATAGTGTGTGATAGTGTGTGATAGTGTGTAGTGTGTGATAGTGTGTAGTGTGTGATAGTGTGTGATAGTGTGTAGTGTGTGTAGTGTGTGATAGTGTGTAGTGTGTGATAGTGTGTAGTGTGTGTAGTGTGTGATAGTGTGTGATAGTGTGTAGTGTGTGATAGTGTGTAGTGTGTGATAGTGTGTGATAGTGTGTAGTGTGTGATAGTGTGTGATAGTGTGTGATAGTGTGTAGTGTGTGATAGTGTGTAGTGTGTGATAGTGTGTAGTGTGTGATAGTGTGTAGTGTGTGATAGTGTGTGATAGTGTGTAGTGTGTGATAGTGTGTAGTGTGTGTAGTGTGTGATAGTGTGTAGTGTGTGTAGTGTGTGATGGTGTGATAGTGTGTGATAGTGTGTAGTGTGTGATAGTGTGTGATACTGTGTAGTGTGTGATAGTGTGTGATAGTGTGTGATAGTGTGTAGTGTGTGATAGTGTGTGATAGTGTGTAGTGTGTGATAGTGTGTGATAGTGTGTAGTGTGTGATAGTGTGTGATAGTGTGTAGTGTGTGATAGTGTGTGATAGTGTGTAGTGTGTGATAGTGTGTGATAGTGTGTAGTGTGTGATAGTGTGTGATAGTGTGTAGTGTGTGATAGTGTGATAGTGTGTAGTGTGTGATAGTGTGTGATAGTGTGTAGTGTGTGATAGTGTGTGATAGTGTGTGATAGTGTGTAGTGTGTGATAGTGTGTAGTGTGTGTAGTGTGTGATAGTGTGTGATAGTGTGTAGTGTGTGATAGTGTGTAGTAGTGTGTAGTGTATGATAATGTGTGTAGTGTGTGATGGTGTGTAGTGTGTGATAGTGTGTAGTGTGTGATAGTGTGTGATAGTGTGTAGTGTGTGATAGTGTGTAGTGTGTGATAGTGTGTAGTGTGTGATAGTGTGTAGTGTGTGATAGTGTGTGATAGTGTGTGATAGTGTGTGATAGTGTGTAGTGTGTGATAGTGTGTGATAGTGTGTGATAGTGTGTAGTGTGTGATAGTGTGTGATAGTGTGATAGTGTGTGATAGTGTGTAGTGTGTGATAGTGTGTAGTGTGTGTAGTGTGTGATAGTGTGTAGTGTGTGATAGTGTGTGATAGTGTG